>VXCM01000234.1:41902-217254 GCA_014773175.1 Lucifuga dentata | reverse complement strand
AAATGAAGGTATAAACTGTATTATACTTAATTTACAAGACCTCTAAGTTGATGATGTTTGGGGATGTATGGATTCAAGCTGTCTGTGTATATTAGTTTGCTATAAATAGTCTGATGCATGTTCTATTCTTTCCATGAGCTCAAGCCGAAACATGTATAGCAGTGTCCTGATTCTGGTGTGCGATATAATATTCGAATATGGGATTAAGATAAGGAGACTGTCCCTGAACATCCTTATCATTTTCCTTCAACTTCACCAGACTAAAGCTCTCAAGGTTCTTTTATTTTAATGTATTTGCTTGCTGAGCAGAGTTCTCNACTTCACCAGACTAAAGCTCTCAAGGTTCTTTTATTTTAATGTATTTGCTTGCTGAGCAGAGTTCTCTTGTCTGTAAATGTGAGCTTTCCGATCGCTGTGATAAAAGTTTAATTAAAAACAATAAAAAAGAATGTGTTTTTATCTCATGATAACTGATTGTAATCTGTACAGACAAACCTATGTATTGGAAAAAAAATAACATATTTATAAATGGTTACCAACTGAAACGAGCCCTGCATGTCAGTTATTTTTCCTATTATGTATATAGTCCACACAAATGCACTTTATATTAAGTGGTTGATTTTGGCCCACAAGTTTACAATGTTAATAGTGTTTAAAATCTTTAAATTTAAGGTGATGTTGTATTGGCAACACCAAATAATTTACATACATCTGTTCACCTTTTATTGCAATAACCAGCAGTTTCACCAATGGATTACAAAAAAAAAAAAAAAAAANGAAAAAAAAAAAAGAAAATTGAGCATGTTCCATATAACTTTTTTGATGCCTTTGAATTGCCTTTGTTTTTTGTTTTTTTTTGTTTATTTTTTTTTACCTTTTTGTGATAAGATAATTAAGATTTTTGAAAGGGTCACATTTTGATGCACAATATCTCAAAAGTGCAATTCACTCAGAACATTATAATTACAAGCTCAGCATTTGACACAAATGTAGCATTTACAACACGTATTGAATAAATGTGCAGAACATTCATATAATAAAAAAAGTGTAAGGCTCACATGCTCTTTTCAACAGAGAAAAGGCATAAAGTCATTCATGAAGTCCATTTTCCCAAACCAGCTTAACACTAAAATAAGGAAGCTCAACCTGGAGTGACCATAGTTGATTATTACACTGGCGTACCCAAGAAAGTTAATAAATATTGACATTTAAAGGATCTATTCTGTCAGATTGAAGCTATAGTCATTGGTCATGTGAGCCACTTAAAGTTATCTCTAGTCCTTCTTTTTGCGTGTGAAAAAGTGTACCAATCCAGGCACAAACACCATGACCATCTGAGGCACTATAACAAATTTGACAAAAAACAGGCAATAGAAAAGGACTTCTGGATGGATTGGCAGTGGCAGACGATTAACATGGTACAGTCCCATGGAAGAAAGGGCTAAACACAAAGCCCGTGAAGCCCAAGGGAGAGACCATCCACCGGGCTTCCAGTACTGTGCCAGTCCCAAACCCAGAAGGGCCCCGCAGTCTCGACACAGAGAGGAGAAAGGGACTGTGTCCAACCGAATCCACTCTGCATGCTTGCACCATTTCTTAGCCAAAGCAATAGACCTGTTAAATTAATTTTAAAGAATGTGCTCAGCCAAGAAAGGAATGCATTTTAATCTTCACTTCACAGAACCAATCATGCACTAAATACATGTATTAATATAAGCAGAGACTCACCAGGAGAGGTTGATCCCTATCTGCTGCAGTCCAGCATGTAGCAGCAGAGCACTAAGCAGCAGGCCTCCACTGCAGAACATCAGGAGGCGACCTTCTGGTACTCTGCGGCTCAGGACAATTCCCAGAATGAAACCTGGCAAACACAGCACAATGAATTCCAGTGTGCAGTGCAAAATATACTGAGTGTTACTTTGGCCAGTGTCTAATTTGTCTATCTTGTGAAACTGAAGACATCTTTGGGCACTTCTGGAACGTTAACAAGAATACAATTGATGTGCACAAATAGGAATTATGTATCTACTACAAAAAACCAAAGTTTACAACCCTTATTTACTTCCTTACAGCAGTGTATCAGGCTCGTCACTTATCAGTTACCCCTCATTCATGAAATTGCGTTCACACCTATGATAACTCCAGCAATGACCTGATGAGGAAAGTGGGCCAGGATAAAGATCCGGGAGAGTCCAACTACCACCAGCAGCACCACATAGAACAGGTAGGGAATGGCTGCTAACAACACACTGAAAGGACAGAGATGGAGAGAATAACACAAAAAACATTTTTTTTTTTTTTTTTTTTACATGTTTACTGCTCAAATTTCCTTCTTTCTTTCCCTCTCTTTTATCAAGCCCAAATTAATATATCCATTTATTTTAAATGGTCATAGGCTACCTGTGAGTACGGGAGTAGAGAAATGACCACAGGGAGGACGCTGCGACCCACCAGACTGCTGCAGTTACCATCGCATGTCCTGACGGGCTGCCTGAGAGACACACAACAAATTTCACAGCTCAAATATGGAATCATATCACTGACAGTTGACCCCATCCACTGCACAGTATATAGCTAGGTAAGTGTAATATTTAAACAATGGCATGAATGTGAACCTGCTGTTGTAGTGTAAAAGATACATGTGACATTTTCAATCTGAGGACTTTTTACCTGGGCCAGTTTCACAGGTGGCAGAAACCTGGTGAACATTGGGTGAGTCATTGACAAATAGATGTGATTCACCAATCCACCAGAATGGCCTTTCACCAAACAACATCCTAATAAATACACAAACACAGACTTAATAGGCAACAAATATTTTAATGTACAATTTTAAAGTGTGTATCCTCCATTTACTCCACTGTTCTTTGTATTTACATGCACCCTTGCGCCAGATCATATAAAATTCTGTTTGTTGCTGTAAATACATTTGAGGGTGACTGTCAAAGTTGTTGTATTTCTGAGCATGTATGGCCTGAAAACTTAATTCCATTCATTTTTGTAACGTAATGAATAAAGGTTCCGCTATCTGTTTCAAGCCGGATGGTACGGAATGTCGGACCTTTATAATCCCGCGAGGTAAAACGTGAACAGGCAGAAAAAATAAAAAATGGCATCAGTCCGTCTGAATGTTTATAAAGTCACTCTTGTAAAAATTAAGTAGAAATATCAGTGAAATAAATAGATTACATTTTTTTATAACTATCTGATATCGAAGTAAACTGGAGCGAGCAGAGAGCGAGAGTACTTAACGTTAGCTATAGATTTTTTTTCAAAAAAGCCACACGATCAAAAACACATCTTGTTTCGTTTAGTCTTACCATTTAAACACCAAATTTAACCACTCTGATATGGCAGCCACCCAAAGCACTGCTACTCCAGTCCGTCTGCTGATGAAGTATGTAAAAGGAAAAACGAGCAGAAAAGCTGCTTTAGGATCTCCAAAATGAGTGGCAATTAGCCAATTTTTTTCATAAATCCTTGTCTTCCGCTGGAGACTTTCGGCCATCCAAATTCCTTGGGTGTAAACTGCCTCCATGTCTGTAATAATATCAGAATCAGAACATATTCATAAATAGATGAACAGCAAAGATGCAGACGGAGACAGACTGTGTTGTAATAGATGTGCTATGTCAAAGCCGGCAGTACTGTCATACCATCTGTAGGGGGAGTTCTTTGAGTTAAAATGAGATGAAAGTGAAACTTCGATTAAATCAATGAAACACTGCAGTGATGTGTTAGAGATACGAATAAAATAGAAATAAGTAAAACAAACAAATCTCATTAGTTTTAAGAATTTCTGATTTTTAATGTTATATTAAACCAATGTAAAACTGACAAAAATTCTGACAATTCTGACAAAATTAGGTTTGGAACAAAAAAATTGCTTATTAAAAAAAAAAAAGAAAAAGAATGAAAGTAAATTACGGCAGTTACTGAAATCTGTGTAATGTCATAGTAACCAATAATATTCTAAAACATAAGTTAGTTAATTTTTTTAAGTTAGACTTTAAAATAGGCCAACATTTCTTAAAAAAATAAAAGTAACAAGAGACATATTTTTATATCTACAGAACAGAAATTTAGAAATGATTGCCTATGTTTTTATGTTACGCTGAAAATTCCATTTGGGATGGTGTTCTTAACTGAATAAAATTTTCTAAAAGAAAATAGGAAATCACATTTGTGCACACATTGTTCATGTGAAAGTAAAACGCCTGAACCGTCCATCAACATCGCCAATATTTTTATTTCATTTTATTTTATTTATTTTTTTAAAAGATTGTTTTATTCTTTTTGGAAAGAAAAAGAAAGAAAATTGTTTCAGATCAAAGCTCAATGTTGAGGATGGCTGTGGGTATAGATCTACCAAATACCTGTATAGCTTATTTGCTGATTTATTTTTTGTAATGGATTTTATCTTGTTGATTATTGGAAAACATAATCCCTTATTTTAGAATGAATGAACATAATGCAACGTATGAGGGCACGCCCAGGTTACGTGTGTGAATACGACATCACGTTGTTTTGCGTAAGGCAGGCGCTCCGGTTTCCTGGCGGAGAAGATGGCGGCTCCTGGACCGGGGGAGTATTTTAGCGTCGGGAGCCATGTCTCTTGCCTCACCTGCTTAGGCCAACGTCTGCAAGGAGAAGTGGTCGCCTTTGATTACCAGTCCAAGATGTTAACTCTGAGTATCCTTTGTTTGTTTCGGCTTGCGGATGGCTGCCCGGCCTGCCTGGCTGCAAGGGCCTGTAGGGTAACCGAAATGATGTCAAATAGTGATCCGCGCAGGCGTAATTGGTGCTAGCAGAGTTGTATATCTTTGTTCATTTTAGCTAAATATTTTCATGATTGGTGTTTCACATCTTTCGTGTATTGTAGACATGCTCGAAGTGTCCAGAACCGTTTCGTTTAATTTATTTCGTGTAATTAACAGCAAGGAAGTGCATGTGTTTTGATTCCACACATTGAATTGCCAGACCTCAACATGGATCACTATCTGGCAACGAATTCACGTAAGGCATCATGGCTGTGTGCTCTCCATAGGCACAATCCGCAGCTAGTTAGCCAGCTAGCTAAATTCAGCGCTGCTCACTTTGCTAGACACACATATTTACTCCACGCAGTTCAGTGCGTTAGTTGAACACGTGAACGATAATTCTTGAGGTTAGGAATGAATGGCCACTGGTTAGGCTTTCCCACTACAGCCAAGTTGGTGTTAGCACGGCTAATGTGCTAATAGCTCGTCGCTAACCGCTAATATCTTGACCGGTATTGTAATTTCCAGGCTAATCAGTGGATGTTTCATCCGTTTTGGGGGAACACTGAAAATTACGCCACAATCCTGTTTTATTCATATTACATTCTATTACATTTCACCTAACGTAAGCTACTGATATAACGTTCGTCTGTGTCAGGCGGGGGCAACCCGTGATTTACAGTGACTTATTCTAAAATTCTGTTTAATGGCAAAATGGACAAGTTGCAGGCTAAGATTATCATAAATAACTCAAATATGGAGGCCTCAATCTTGGCAGTCTTGTTTGATTAAAAGCTTTCAAAGTTCGTTTTTTTTCACGGCATGTAGGGTTATAGGGTAATTTTCAGAGTCAAATGAGGATTTTAGTATCATACCCAGGCCTGAATATACTACTCATAATGAGTTAAGAAACAAATAAGATACTGAGATCTATTGCATCTCAATTCCAACATAACAAAAGTCAGTGTTAGTCCAAACAAGAATAAAGATAAATAAATCTGTGTGTAAACATATATCTTACTGTTATTTTTTTGAGTAGTTTATTTTATGAACATTTCTTACAGCATAGTTTTTTTTATTTTCCGCAAACAAAAGACTAGATCCAAAATCAGAGCAGAGCTGAAACAATTACCCAGTATAGTGGTACTCAGTGTTATTTGCATGTTTTAGTTTTTGCGATTAATAGTCTGATATGTCATGAATACTGACAAATCTCCATCATCATTCTTCAGATTTCTGTGTATGTAGTCAGCAATATAAATGATAATAGCTGGACAACTGAACAGGCCTTGGTATAGAGCTGAACTGCCAGTCTAGCCTGTAGGGTCAGATAAACTATGCTCAGCTCAGGTAGATAGCAATGTGGACTTGTGACTGTTTTTTTCAGCCACGTGAAAGTTTAGTTTGATGAATACCTTTGGGATAAAATATTTAAACTACAGGATGAGCCTGCTGGGATTTGGGATAGTAGATCAGTCGGCTGGTGTAGGTCAGGATCGGATCGGACAGAGCAAAGCTTGTAGCCATAACTGCATGTAGCTTGTAACAAACTCAAACTGTCCTGATATGGGTGTTTTTGAAGCAGTTTGAGTGATATCAGCCTTATATTGGTTGATCTGCTTTGCATTTACATTGCTTGCCTGCTGTTTTCAATTTATTGGTCTTTGAGGTGAATTCTGGCTTTTGACTTCATCCCTTGGTCCAGACACCCAAACACCAATGTGGAGAATCACATTTGTTGACCAGTGAAAATCACCGAATGACAATAAATGTTCAGGTGGAGATTAGATTTTGGTGATCAAAAGAAGATGGATCCTGTTGGAAACTGGTTGGGGGGGTTAGTGTTTAGTGAGAAGATGAGTTTTCTTCATGTGGTTTGGCTCTGCATTGTAATGAGAATTGTAACGATGATCCTGTTAATTCGAGATCGTCGGCTGCAAAGTTTAAAATACTGCAGTTTTAATCATTAACAACTAGTGCAGAGTAACTCCAAGCGAAGTTTAAAATGGCTTTTGCTGGAGTGAACAGGCCTGTCTTTGGTGCTGTAGTTACAGGCTGTAACTGGTGCTGCCGCTCAGTGTCACCCAACGTTCTGCTCTGTGCAGTCCAGTCTCTGCCAGTCAGGTCCATCATGTGAACGGTTGTAAATGTCATTTTGTACTGCCAGGCTGTCTAATAAAGTTAACCTACCTTGACTCGATTTCCTCCCAAGAATGTGCTTCCTCCAGCGGAAAGCCAAACCTCAATGACGTCATCCTGATCAACTTAGCATATGTTTCTGACGTGGACATAATAAATGACCGCACTGAGACTCCACCTCCACTAGCATCGCTGAATGTTAGCAAGGTATGATCTTTGTCAACTTTGTTTCTGTCCTTTGTGTGATGTATGTGATGGTATGTCATTTTATTTCTCTCAGGGAATCTTGAGTCTTGAAATTGAAAACGCTTAGTATACACCATATTGAGAATGTGAAATGCAAACTTGTGTGTGTTGTCGGTTGGTAAACGCTACGAGTGATTCGGAAACTGCATTTGCAGAGTTCAGACCTTTGAATCCCCGAGTCTGTCCTACAGAGAAGAAAATCATGACCCATTCCACGGTTACTTAACAAAAACACAGTTCATGACACAATGTTGATAAGTTGTCCTAACCTGTTTTTATTGTAGCTGCATTATGTTTCATGTTGTACTTTTTTTTTTTTTTTTTNTTTTTTTTTTTTTTTTTGCTATCTTCTGTTCTCTACAGCTTGCCAATCGAGCACGGACAGAAAAGGAGGACAAGCTGTCCCAAGCCTATGCAATCAGTGCTGGGGTTTCTGTGGAGGGCCAGCAGCTATTCCAGACGATTCACAAAACGTAAGAGCTTTTTCATTGCCTGATCCACAGTTCAGGCAGTGGATGTGGGCTGTGGCAGATGGTTGCCAACAAAAAGCTCAACAAGTGCATGAGTCCAGATCAAAAGTTCTTCATTCTCTGCTCACTCGTCAAGTTATTCCAGAGCAAATTTCTGAGAACCAGGACAAGTATTTCCATAAGATTAAGTAATGCTGATATTAGTTGTTTGTTCAACCTACATTTGGCCTTTATTATAAAAGGAAAAAACACAAGAACAATTGTACACTTGTATTTACTGATTTGATCCAAATATACCTGAGCATTTTATAAAAGTCCCAAATTCAAGACAGTTACAGGAAGTAAGAAATGGGTAATGAGCAAGGGATCACAGGATATTATTTCTTTATTGTGTCAGCTTACTCCAGCATATCCAAACAAACTAAACCTTTTGGAACTAATACATAGAAAAATAATTCAGAATGAATTGTGTTGTTTAAAATCACTCAAGCCTGGTTATTATTAGATGTAATTTCTTGTTGGAGCAGTAATGCCATGTAGAAAATGTCCTGATCACTTACTTTAACGTAAAGCATGGAACCATCTTTTAAACCACAGATGACAATATGACGATGATGTTCACTTGTTTTCTTTGCAGCATCAAAGACTGTAAATGGCAGGAGAAGAACATTATTGTGATGGACGACGTCGTAATCTCACCGCCTTACCAGGTTGAGAACTGCAAAGGCAAAGAGGGAAGCGCTTTAAGTCATGTACGCAAAATAGTAAGTGCCCAGTTATTTTATACAGCACCTCACTAAAAAATTTAAAAGTTTAGCACCAAAATAGCAGAGAATAGGTTACGTCTCCTTTCCCATCTGTTTGGGTTTATAAACAACAAATTGTTGCCTTCCTGCCGATGCCGAATCGGCTACTCTGACATACAAAACGAGATCAGAGTAAGTTGGAGNCTTCCTGCCGATGCCGAATCGGCTACTCTGACATACAAAACGAGATCAGAGTAAGTTGGAGGCGACAGAAGTCATCTTCCTAAATTGGCTTTATGTGAAAAAAGTCACCTGTGTAAAAATATCTATTTTTTCCATCCATGCTTCAACATTGAAACCAGTATTTTCATGTTGATCTATTTTCAGTCATAGAAGTCCTGGTTTAGTGAATGAAACAGAAAAGAAAATGTCTCTGCGTTCATGTGGATACGGTCTGAGAAGTTATGTTCACATTAATATCCCTGTTTGATTTTTTTGAATACAGGACTGTTATTATATATTCTAATGACTAAATGAATAGCTGTTATATATGCTAATTATGCATGAATAGCCCAGTTATTTGCCTCCTGAGTATAACTGGCGGAGTTTTGGACTCAGTATCACTGGACCAAAATCTTGATCCGTAACATTTTGCTGTTCACCTGAAAGTCTTTCTCAGTTCAAACTACTGTAATAACCACTGTAACTGACGTAATTGTCTTCAGTTGCATCATCACCTGGGCAGGTAGGGCTGAGGTGCCTTCTTATGTATCTTAAATGTCAGGAGCCTGATGTTAGACTGCTGGAAGCAGCATTCAAGTGGTCTCAGCTCTCCTCCTGTTCAGATAACATTTCTTCAATTTTAGATCAATATGTCAAAGATATGGATAGTTTAGTCCTTAAAGCTGCATTTAATGGCCTGTAGAGATCACTCTTCTAGCTCTGTGTGTGTGTGTGTGTGTGGTGGGGGTTTAAGTGTTTTGGTTGCACTAAGCAGTGTCTCAATGCGATGTTTGTTTGGTGCAAATCCTCACACAGTCTTCAGTCCAACAGAGGATCAAATACAAAAACACGACCAAACCTTGTGTATGTGAGCAAGCAGTGATGATCAGTGGACATTTATACACCAAACAAACTCCTTCACAAACACATGCGCAGGAAAGTGACCGCCACAGGGCAGGAATCAGGACTCAGAAACGTCCATATCTTTGGCATGTGTAAGTCAAACTGGAGAAACTCTTCCTGAATATGTGAGAGGAGCTGAAACCATCTTATCTGCTGCTTTAACATCACCGCCCCGACATTTAAAGGATCCGCCCATTTTGCATGTTTGAGCCTAATATATTCAATTTTCATACATGTTATGTTACTGATAATCATTTTCCAAAGGGTAAAAGTGTATTTCAGCTTTCCTGATCTTTTGCAAAATCTCTTAATCTTTCAAAATCAAATATTCAAGTGTTACACCCACCTTAAAAATCGATNTTTTGCAAAATCTCTTAATCTTTCAAAATCAAATATTCAAGTGTTACACCCACCTTAAAAATCGATGCTTAGCCTTCTAATAGTTACACAGCCTTATGAAGTCACGGTCATTTAAATGTTTAGATAAATGCAAGTCTACTGCTGGGACTATATTCCACGGTGGAGACATACATTCACTTCATGCTTTTTATTGCACTTAAACACTAAAATTATGAAACTTCTAAAAAAAAACAAAACAAAAAAAAAAAANAAAAAAAAAAAAAACAACCTGAAGATGCGTGTTGTTCGTGATGATGGATTACCTACCCCAAAAGCGTTTCAGGTATTTTAATAGCGTACCAGAATGAACTGAAACCAATGGCGGTCTGGAAGGTAGAATTTTTTTTTTAANTATTTTAATAGCGTACCAGAATGAACTGAAACCAATGGCGGTCTGGAAGGTAGAATTTTTTTTTTAACTCACTGTTACAGTAGTATGCTTTGGGAAATGATTGTTAGTAACATTACGTGTATGAAAATTGAATATATTAGCCTCAAACATGCAAAATGGCTGGTATGGTCCTTTAAAATCAACTTGTTGATACCTGAAACGTTTTTGGGTTAGGTAATCCATCATCGTGAACAAGACGTATATTCAGGTTTTTTTGAAGTTTCATAATTTTAGCGTTTAAGCACAATAAAAAGCACAGAGTAAATGTATATCTCCACCAGTGAATATAGTCCCAAAAGAAGACCTGCATTTATCTAAAAATTTAAACGACCATGACTTCATAAGGCTGCGTAACTATTAGCAGGCGAAACATGGATTTTTAAGGTGGGTGTATCGCTTGAATATTTGATTTTGAAAGATTTAGAGATTTTGCAAAATATCAGGAAAGCTGAAATACAGTTTTATCCTTTGGGAAATGATTGTCAGCAACCTTACGTGTATGAAAATTGACTATATTAGGCTCAAACATGCAAAATGGACGGTATGGTCTTTTAACCCCCATCTGCCCCCGTCCCCATCTTAGCAGTTGGCGGGCCTTCAGTTTAAACAGTAAAAGCCTTTGGGACAACCAGCAAACAGCAAAACAACCTCTGACTGAGATGAATATTGTGGTATTATTATTATTATTATTATTATTATTGACTCGGGTTTTCTATGTTTCCAGTTTGCTCACAAGTTTTGTTTCACTCCGGCAGGTTGAGAAACATTTTAGAGACGTGGAAAGTCAGAAGTCCATGCAACGTTCACAAGCACAGCAAACACAGAAGGACTCCACTTTATCTTCTTGAGTTGGCAGAGCGGGTCGGCCGGGGAAGGCGACGCAGGCAGTTCTGTTCCCACTGCCAGACTAGGTCGGCATTCCTGCCCTCAGTCTGAGACCACAAGGAGGAGCGCTGAGGGCCCTGGGTCCCGGAAGATCAAAATACCATTAAATGAAAAAGACAAAAAAAGAAAGAGGAAAGATTAAATCTTAAATTAGACTTTATAAAGAATAATTTAAACATGAACCATAAGGTGACCATAGTTTCCTTAACTAACTTGTCTCATTCCGCCCCCCATTCCTNCCCCCTCCCCTCCCCCCAAATGTCCCTGCAGCCTTTTTCTGTTCCACCCTCCTTCCTTTGCCTTCAGTTCCATTTCAAACCCAGAAAACTAGAGCAGTCAGAAAGGCTTGTTAGCTTTATTTTCTGTCATTGTTTCCTTTTTGCTGTATCCATGTTCTACTGTCTGTATTTTAAACAAAATGTGACTTGAAACGCCACTCTTTAAAAGGACATTTTCTAAAATAAAAGTAACAAAAATTCTGACTGTAATACTGTAATTTCAACAACTTTTTGACGGGCTCATGGAGAATTATTCAACAGGAAAGAATGTACAATCGTTTGCTTGACTTTAAGGATGAGAGTATAGTATTTAAGTACTTGGCATATATTTACCACCTGCAGGGATTTACTTGGGAATAAAATGGAAAATAGTAATATTGTTTGATAGGTAGTTTGTTTACTTGGAAAACAAAGTGATCATCAGTTTTTAAATGTGATATTAAGTTGTTATATAGTAAGTTTTTTGTTTTTTTTTTGAGACCGATCATATTTTCATGGGTGATGCTAAAATTTCTTTTTAGGGATTGTTGGGAAGCCTTACTGTGACTTGTAATTACAAAAAACATAATGTTAATTATTTAGACATCTAAAGCTTTACTTTTCTCTCTAGGCTAAAAGATCACTTGACAGCATTGGAAAATATATGGAATAACTGTTTAGCAGTTGGAATACTGCTAATCAATGAAGTGTGGAAAAGGAGAAGCAATTCTTAGCCTTTTGGGTGGAAAATACAGCTAAATCTCAGACATGCTGGTGTGATTCATGTAGTTACCCAGCGATTCACATTAATACCAAGATTACAATTTTGATACGTTAAAGTTTATTCTAATTAAATTGATTTGGATTTAATTCTAAGATCCAATCTACATTGAAATAGCTTACGTGGAATTACCCTGTGGGAATTTTGTTATTTTTACCATCCTTAAGGCTCCTAAAATAATCTCTTGATAACACTAAAACAGTCACAATAATTTATATAAAAATACCAGGGAAGTTACAGAAGTTACATGATCTCATAAAAATTAACTCTCCAAGTAGCTGATGAAAACATGTATTTTGAAATGGGTCCAAAACAGATCTGGTTTCTATTTGTGATAATTTCTTAAAATCCTTCACTAATCTGAGTATTCAATGTCCATTTCCTGAATTGTTTTGGGATTCTGTTGGTTTCTGCTACATGGCTCTGAAGGAACTACCTACCATGCCTTTACTAGATAAATAAAAAAAATAAAAAAAACAAACAAACATCTACCTCACTAGTTGGTATGATGTCCCTCTTGAACTCAGTGTTGAGCTTCAAATTGTCCTACGAATCCTCAGACATGGTGGATGTGGCTGCTGAGCCTGAGTGGGAATTTGGTGACAGGTATGTACCACAATTTTGTCATTTAGGATTCTCCTGTCCAATAACATCCATGTTTTGCTAAAATATGTCCAAAACTATAAACTGCATTTAATTTTATTTTATCTCCATTAGGGAATATCAGCATTAACACACTTCAACTCTGTTGGTCATAGTATTGTTTCTGACCTCTGAAAACAGGTGCAAAGTGCATTTACTGAAGGATTATACTGAAGTACAAATCTGAAATAGCTGCAGGTGTATTTTTAGAGGAAAATATTGTACTTTTTAATTTCATTGAATTTATCCAGCACTGTTACTGATTACCTATTCAGATTTTACATTAAACACAAGATAAACCTGGAAAATACTGTATAAGAAATAGCCTTCAATCAGTCTCATATCTTTATCCTGTCCTGATTTTTTTCCTTCCTATTTCCTTTGGATTTTTTCTTTTTGCCTTTTAATTTTGTGCAATTTTTCTTTTCCTTCGTTCAATCTGTCCATCTTTCTCCACTGATCTGAAAACATAAGAAAATTCCCCAAACTGGAAATAATCTGACTAAACTCTTTTTTGCAAGGAATATTTTTACTTTGGATACTTGAGTACTTTGCCAATATTTGTTGTCTTCAAGCATTTTTCTACTCACTCCTACAGTATTTTACTTTTTAATTTGAGTAAAGAATTTTCCACCATTGGAAAACAAACTGCTAATTGATAATTCTGTATTTTCAAAATAATCTCACAGTTTGCATCACGGTTTTAAAATAATTTCAGTCTCTGTCAAAACTAAGTTTTGGAGAGACTGGACTTGAGCTTTGGCTCTTGTCCCTTGGGACATCTTCCCTCAAGGAGCTCCGGCTAGACCTCAACCTGCTGCAGCATCTGGACTCGCCTTCAGGAGGTTTTGAAAACCGTGACTGTATGGTGGATGTCAGGGTTTTAAATTGTTGATCCAGCTTGATTCTATGTAAAGGCGTAGGTTTGGTTTCAACACTGGTAGGGACTTTTTTTCCCGGATGACCAACATGCACAGTTGTGCATCATGTATCGGAAACACAGGAATCACATATATATACGTATATATATATCTATCTATCTATAGATATATATATATAAATATATATATGTGTGTGTGTGTGTGATCTTGTGTATTGACAAGATCTGTTTTATCTTGGCGAACACGCCACATTCATTCAAAGCAACAAAGTAGACCACAATGGCTCTTAAAAAGCCAACACGGGAATTAACAACCCAGTTTTTGTTACAGTTTTCGTTATCAGTGCCATGTTAATTTTTATCATGTTAACTTTCATCACAGTTTTCGTTAGCCATTTTCATTAATTCCGTTTTTATTTTCACAGTTTTCGTCAACGAAACCATTAATTGTTGTCACCATTTTCGTTAATGAAAATGTTAGAGGGTGTATGTGAATATTCTTGAGGATGGGCTGTTGATTCCAGCCGGAAACACCACAAGACTTTCCACAACCACAAACACTCACCTTCAGTTATCCTAAAGATCCAGCATGTGTGACCACGTGGACTATGTGGTCATCGTCTGTTTTGCTCCTGCTCAGGTGCATAACCATAAATAACCCTCATCCTCTGTGATTTCCATTCTGTAAAAGCAAAACAACAAAGAAACACACTGAGTTTCAGAGATTCAAGAGAAACTTAACATGTTAGAGACATGGACAAAAGTGTTCATTTCTTCAGAATTTATTGGTTTGAAGTTAAATTTGAAGCTAATCATTTTCCCCGTATTTTTTTTTACCAAAGTTTTATAATTCAGAGAGTTTAGATCATCATGATCAAAACATTTTTCGCCAGTTTTGTCTGCTTGAGATTGGACCGTTCTGTAAAGTCTGGTGTATTATCATTTAGGACAAGGGCAATTTTTTTTTTTCCAGATTAAAGATTAAGATTAAGATCATGTCTGTCATCATAATCCAGATTAAAGATTAAGATCATGTCTGTCATCGTCTCACAAATACAAATGCAACAAAATACATCTGATCTTCAAATAAGAGTTTATTTCAACAGGTTTTATACACAAATCAATGAAATTAAGCACATCAGCTTCACTTCAGATACTGATTCAAATACAGACAATAAACTTTAGCAGTTTGTGTACTTTTATATAACTCAAAGATATTTCTTATAAAATGTGAACAATACGTACACAAAAGATGCAAAAGCTAGGTTATTAAAGTCAATGAAAACCTACCCATAGGTAGGTAACCCATAGGAATGCATTAAAAACATCAAATTTAGTGTTTATTACAAAAACTTCTTAACGGTAACCCTCCCATTCCATACACAAAACCACATACTTTAACATTTAACTTCATTTCCCTTTATTTCTTTCAACCATATGTTACTAAATGTTTCACTGTAAGCTGTAAAACATATTTAATCATGTAATACTTTGATTTTTGGAACCAAAGGCATTCTCCCTGTAGATAAGCAGTACCAACACTCAGAGAATAAAAGAAAATGTAAACATGATTCTAAATAAATAAAACCACAAAAAAAAAGAAGCTTGTGTTCTTTTGCAAAAGCAAATTTACTTTCTGCAAGTCATGACAACGCAGCTGAAATCACGCGAATATCTGACTGTTTCAGTTCGGAGTGTTTGAGTCCTGAGACACCTCCGAGCCACAGCATCTCCAGTACAAATTCAGACCGAGTCGGACCGACAATCAGGCACAAAGGTCAGAGTTCAACCATCAATAGCCAAGATGAGCACAGCACCGAAGATGCCCACGTTATGTCCTATCAGCTTCATCTGGTTCCAGAACTCCACCCTGCGCGTGTTGTGCCAGTAGCCCAGGTTGCCGTCGATGAGCAGGATGACCAGCGGCAGGACAGTGGCGAGGATCTGAGCGGCCAGACGGATGTAGCAGCCGGAGAGGAACGCCAGCGCGAGAACGCCAAACAGAACCTCCAGCAGCATCAGTGTCACCTCTCCTCCTACAATGTGGTTCAGGTAGGCCAGCCTGTCCTCTTTGCTGTGCTGGAGGGAGTACACCTAGAGGACAAAACAGGGTACTGCAATGCTTAAAATGCCACATGCTAAAAACAAGAAAAGCCTGTCAAGTAGGAAATAGTACCAAATGGATTCACTTGACATACAAAATGCATGAGGTTTTGTTCTCCTCTATGTAATCATGATCATCTTGTCATTATTAACTGTACAGATGAGTAGATGAACACACAGAGCTACATGTTCTAACTAGGTCAGGCAATGTGAAACTAAAACATACAAAATGCATGAGGTTTTGTTCTCCTCTATGCAAATCATGATTATCTCGTCATTATTAACTGTACAGATGAGTAGATGAACACACAGAGCTACATGTTCTAACTAGGTCAGGCAATGTGAAACTAAAACATACAAAATGCATGAGGTTTTGTTCTCCTCTATGCAAATCATGATTATCTCGTCATTATTAACTGTACAGATGAGTAGATGAACACACAGAGCTACATGTTCTAACTAGGTCAGGCAATGTGAAACTAAAACTGTCTCTACTCAGCTATTTGACTATTTGGATACAAACTTTAGTCGGTTAAAAAAGCAACTGCTGCTTTGCATCGATAGTTACCGTGACTGCTCTGTTCTTCTCAAACATCACTTCATATATCTGTCTGGTGAAAATAGTCTTTATGATTTGAATCACTCTTACCATGCAGATCAGGTAGACTCCCAGGAAAACTTGTCCAGTGGACTGCAGAGATCTGGTGCGAGGTTTCTGTCTGTACACCTCCCCCGCTCCGCTGGCCAAAACCAGAAAGCCTCCAATAACGGCCAACGCTCTTGAATACATTCGGACCTGCGGGGCAATAAGGTTCAGTCTGGCTGACAGGTTTAGGGATGATATTGCGATTTTTCTGGCCAATATTTCTCTTTAGATTCAAATACTGATAGAGGCTTGTGGTGTCACACTGCGAGGTCACTGAAATATTTTACACGTTACCTGGTTTTAGGCTACATTTAAACTCATGATGGTTTTTTTCTTTGGTTTAATTGCCTCTTCTCATTTGTCAAACTCCTCTACAAGATCTTTACGTTCCTGTTACCGCAGTCTTTCAAATCATGATTTCAGGTCAGTCTATAACAACCTACGGCTTCGTTTAGACTAATGGCAAAAATCACAGAGAATCATGACATCATTCTCAGTTTTTATTTGGGCCACGTGAACCTAATTCTGATAAATATCTGATTTGTGGAAGAATCTGAGTCATCAGTCATGCCAGATCAATCAGCCATGCGACTTGTGCAATACAGCTTGTATGATTACCGCAAGTCATCCACATGGATGGTTTGATGGATGGACAGACATCAGCACTGAAAGCAGTTTGGAATATCTGATTTAATGCACACAAAACCCAGCCCGTGTTTGTTTGTATGACAGCATTAAGAAAGAGATGCTGCTGAATGAATGAGAACGTGGCTGTAACTTTGAACAAAACTCGAAAGAAGCAGCCACGGCTGGATAAAGTGCATTTTACAAAATGTTGGATGTATTTTTTTGTGTTAATGTGTGTTTTGTGTGTTCCAGACATATTACAATAACTTGTACAATAGCAAATAGTGTTAATGAAGCAGAGGACAATGAAATTTAGAGTTCACACCAGATAAACCGTTTCCCAGGTCAGCCGGCTGATTACCGTCCAGCACAGAAAACCACTCACCTTAAGCCATTCGCTGTAGAACACCTGCTCTCCCATGTACGACGCGTAGGTGCTGACGGCGAGCTGTACGGCAGCAGCCATCGCAAACCACCTCCGCTTCACCCCAAACGACATGAAGCTGGCACACAGCACGGCAGCCCCCATGTCCACATACAGGTATGGCACAAGAATGTCTGGCTTCCTGGAGATTAAAATAAATCAAATAAGAAGTTTGCAATAGGGCTGCAAACATTTTAATCATTGATTTATCAGTTATTATCTTAATTACTCGTTTAGTTTAAGAAATCGCAAAACTAATTAGCAGAGTCAAAAGTGGTGTCTCAATTGCTTAGTCTTAATGACAGCCAAAAGACCAAAATTGCTCAGCATATAATGATATGACATGCAGAAAAGCAAGTAATTTATTTCCACTTATGACGCTGTAAACAGAAACTAATATTTCTACTGGATAAGTGTGGCAGCAAAGATTTTTTTTTTTTAATTTGAACAGTTTCTTTTTATCTGCACACTGATTAATGCATCAGCACTTTCAGCACTTCTTGCAATGTTAAAAAAAGAGCAATGATTGATAAGTTCTGAGCATTACACATAGGATGGAAACTTTTTTGTAAGGGTAATAGGAATTTCCTTAGATGCTTCCTACAGGTTAGAGAAGTGTCTAAGGGTCTGTGAGTTGTGCAAAATAGACAAACTAGGCCAAAGTAACATCCTCGATTGTTGTGTACTGGCTGTAAACTCGTACAGGACACCTTAGCCACCTGATTTGGCCTTCTCAGACTTTCACCTCTTTGTGATTTAAAGACTTTAGCTGGGACGTGTTTTACCTCAGATGACCATATCCTATTTCATACAGAGGATTTTTTTTTTGGACAGGAAAGAGACTAACTTCTATGAAACTTCCTCCAGTATAATTAACAGTTTGAAAGAAGATTAAGTAACTCCAACACCTTTGAAACAAACTCTCATACATTAATCTCAGAACTTAACAATTGACCCTGGTATTCTTATTTTAGAGGCACAATCTGTGATCTAAGTATAAACAAAACTGTCACCACAAATCTAAGCAGTGAACTGGAACCTGCTTTCACTCTTTAAACAACTGAAAGACCTTTTAAAACACACACTAATACAACACAACAACTAAAATTAATTTGTGGCGTGTTTAAAGTTTTATTTTCATCAATGTTTGTGCAGAAATATAAGACCCTCTTTTTGCAGTTTTATACGTGTATATTTTGAATTACCGTGAAATGGTGGTTTAACGTTATTAATACAAACTCTTAGTTGTTTATATGGATTTAGCTCAGATTTACATAGTCCAACATTAAAATTAAAGATTGAGATTTTAAAATATGTATTAGTTATCGGGAAGAGGACACCCCCCTCCAAAAAAAACAAAAAATAAATATAAATAAATAAATAAATAAATAAATAAAAAAAACTTTAATGCTGTTGTACAGCTGCTTGTCTTAACATAAGTCATATGGGCTAATTATATGTATTTTAAAGGGGTGTGGTTGAGGGAGACAAGCTCCACCACAAAGAAACAATACACACCCAGAGTATTTAAGAGATGAAACGGTTTAAACCAGATCAATTACAGACTCACAATTACAGACTTGGTTTAATTTAACCAGCTCCGTATGTCTGCAGCTTTTGTCTATGGAGGTTCGGTCTAATTCCTGAAACAGCCAGCTACAACTTATCACTTTTAACACAGTTTAAAGTGAAAAGGCACTAAAATGTCGGCTTGCACGCATGTTGTGCAGAAAATAACCCTATTGCAAAGACTGCTTCGCTATTTAAGCGAGTCTCTAGTCCTGAACAAAATTTGAGGCCGAGTCAGAAAATACGCCAAGTCTTCGCTCCTTACTTCAAGGTAGTCTAGTTTCACACTATTTCTTTACCTTTTTGAGTCTGCTCGTTCAGCAAACAGCATCAACATGCTAAAGCAGTTCCAAAATCCAAAGCGGGTCAAAATAAACGCCCCAAATTGGCACAGTAGCCTCAGGATTTGCTTCCTGCTCGGTGCTGCCATGTTGCTGCTGATGATCAGCCAACGACACCGCAGAGATTCTATGGGTTTCCGGCAGATACCAATACATGTCAAAATAAAATGCAGCTATGGTTATACACGTGTATTTATTTCAAACAATCTAACTGTAGATTTTATTTTGAAAATAATTTTATTCTAACGCAAAGACGTCCTGCTATTGGCTAACAGATCTCACGTGCAAGTCTGTTCATCCTCCTTCTGACAGGAGAAAGGAAAGAGAAGTTTGATACTACCATCTACTGGATAGAATAGGTCATTACAGGAACTTTAAGTTCATTAGGGCAAAAAAAAAAAAAAAAAANAAAAAAAAAAAAAAAAAAAGTGGCTAGTGGCTTGTACCTTTAAATTTTAATTTTTTTTTCTGTTTTATTTTATTTCATTATTTTATTTTATTATTTTATTTCATCACATAACCAAGCTGCAGTTTAGAGGTCATATTCTGTTCTAAAAACTGATTTGGCAAGTGAAATTATGAAGACTTCTATGCTGAATTCAGTTTTTTGTTCTTTTTTTTAGTCAAACAAGTTCATAAGATTGTGTTTATTCTAGATAAAGGAATTAATCAAAATGTTTTGACAGACACTGCAAAAAGCCCTTAATATTGTGTCTCTGAAAAGGGGCTAGCGTAAAGTGTTGTAACATTGTGATATTAATTGCAAGGGGATTCATAGTTTGGACCAAAACTAATGACACTAATAGCACTAATAACGAGGAAGGGAAGTTTTTCATTGAGTTATTGGGTTATTATGTGATGCTTCATACATTCGCAATAATCAGGACTTTCTCTATGCTGCTGTAATCCACAGTGACGTGTCTGAGGTTAATCTTGAGTAGATGAGACTAACCCAGATCTTGAAAAATGGCTTAGTGTGAGTGGTGCTGAAGGTTTAGCTGAGCATCAACAGCATGTCTTTTCTTTGATGAAATGTAACATACATTGCAAAGAAAAGCTGAAGTAGTGGGATTTAACAATGCAGAAATATTTTTAAAAATATGAATGGAAAGTAGCTGAGGCTCAATGCTAACAGAATACATTTATTATACCATATTCTAAACAAGAATGTTCTTTATTCCAGTTGCAAACAGGAAAAAGCAGTGTATACTGCCAAAAATGAAACTCATATTGAGTAAAAACTAATCAATTTACTTATACAAGTACAAAACAATTAAAAGTCCTGGATATTAGACCGTTATCTGCTGTGTGTGTGTGTCCATTTTTTGTTGATTAGAATGATGTCAGACAGTTGATTGGATAGATCGAGAGACTGCAGAATATAATCAAATCCTTAACTGAGATTTGGACTTCCTCCTCTTGGCATAAGGCCTTGCATTGATGATCTTCATTTTGGGAGTGTTAATGGTGTCAGATCCATTGAAGATGGAAAAATGGGAAAGAAATCAGCACAGAATGAAGAACTAAAGAAACAAAAACAAGGAATGGAATAAAAAAGCAGAGAAAGACACACACTGAGAGAGATTGCATTATTGATATTTAATTATCTTATTTCCCTTGAATGTACAGTCTTAGCAACTACTAACTATATAGCCATCAGAAAATGTAGTGGCACAGAAGTATAATGTCTCCCAAAATGAAAATACTCAAGTAAAGTGGCAGTACTTCAAAACTGCACTTAAGTACAATATATTGAAAATACAAAGTAAATTCAAAGATAAACTCATAACAGATTATGTGTTTTGGGGTATTTGACCAGTTAAAGTGTCTGCAGATCTGTGGGGATGTCTGTACTCTTGCCTTTCTGCTCCTTCCTGCTCAGGGTTTATGGCTTCTGATTGTTTAATCTCATCACAAGGGATTGGTGACATCAGCCCCAATCCTGTGCCAACCTCCACCAAAAGCCAGCAACAGGGATCAGCCGGCATGAAGAGCAGTGGGACGAGCTTGGATCAGTCAGTGTGAAGACAGGAGCAGCGGAAAGGAAGGCAAACGGTTGTTGAGCTCTTAGGAGCCAAAACATTTCTCGGACTATTGGGGATCCCACCATTCAGCAGGTAAAGATTCTGTTCATTTGTTTATGTTGCTTTTATAGTTTATCTTATCAAAAAAAAAGTGCATTTTTTTGTCATAACTTTTAAAATATGAGAATTATGGGTTGAAGAATATGACAGTTTAAGGATCTTATACTCTTCCTACAGTCAGGATGGCTCGGGATATGTCAGATAAGGAAATCTTGAAAATGGAGTTGGAGCAGCTGAAGAAGGAAGTGAACACACCTCGGACACCAGTGAGTAAAATAAGGATTTTTTTTCTCACCAGTATTAGTGAAAAATCTGCCAAATATCATCCTTAATTTCCAGCTACTAAATGTGTAAGTCTGGAGAGATAAATGGCTAATGAATCTGTAAAATTAGACAGCTTGAATTACATGTACTTTAGTAAGACCTTTTTCCAACTTCGTGCTTGTGAAAATATGACTTGTTTTGTTTGTTTTCATTTTCCTCTCAACCACAGGTGAGCACAAACTGTGCAGAAACGGTCACTTTTGTGGAGGCGTTGGCACCCAATGATCCTCTGATTAAGGGCGTTTCAGATGACAAGAACCCCTACAAGGGAGACAAGGGAGGCTGCATCTTAACATAGCACAGGCATTTAGAGAAAAGTCATCCTATTTTTTATGAGAATCGGTTACACTGCTGTAATAACCCTGTAGAACCGTTATGAAGAATGTGTATAATAATGCTATATTGTTAAACACCTTGAACTCTGTTTTGAAAGGTGCTATATAAATAAAGTTATCATTATTATTATTATTATAGGAAGAAAACAGGATAGAAACCCTTTCCATCACTGGATTATGTTCCTGTTGATATGTTTCTTTGTCAATTTGTAATTAAATGCAAATAGCTGTACAAAGCTTCACCTCAGCCGGCTTTTGGTGTTATTGTTGCACTTTTACACATCACACATTTATTATACTCCAATACTACACTTTTATCTCATCTTATTACAGTGAGCAACATTAAGCAGGGTTGACTCCAAACTATTTGGTGTGTCTGAAATTTCTAGAAAATCTAGAATAAGTGAAGATGATAGTCACCCATGTTACAGAAGGAGGGCAAAGTCATGCACCTCCTGCTTAATGTAATCATAATAGGATTTCTTTGCAGGAGCAGTCGGACACTCTGCCCCGTTGACCACAGCTGCTTCCTGTGCCAAAGGCTTCAAGCTTCTTCCAGCTTCTTCCAGCTTCATCCTGGCTTCGTTTTCCTGCCCTCTATCCAATTAGTCTCATTTTTGATCCCGGCATCATGAAAGTACATTTTCTGATAGTCTGCCTTTTCACTTTTTAAACTGCAGGTGTGAATGAATTAATTCATGATTTATCAGAATTTATACCAGCAAATGGAGTCCAACTTGAATGGTCATTATTGCTGTATTCCATCGACATTGGGTAGAATACACCAGCACTTTATCATGATTCACCCTTTCTAAGATTTGAACTAATTTTCATTTATCATTATTGGTGATGTATCAATACATCAGTCCAGTGTCACACGTAATACTGTAATGGAGTCACCAAGAAAAATGCTAGAGATTTTGTTTTTTTCTTTTTAGTTCCTAAGAGAGGAACTGACAACATTTTTTTAAAATTACAATCTGCATAGATTATCATTTAAAATGAAATAAAAGAAATAGAAGTGTAAAACCTTATAAGCAAACATTTTAAATGACTACATTATCAAATAAAAATGAATGGCTGTGGCCTTCTCCTTATAATGTTTTTGTGTCCAAAAGAAACGATAAACCACGTGCTGTTATTCTGCTGATGTTTGATTTTGTTGCATTATTGGTACTAATGGTAAAACTAATATTAGTGGGATTCCCGGGCATTTAATTCATTTGTTAGTTAGTTACTATATTTTCTTTCAAAACATCTCAACAATTATGAAAAATTACACTCATATAATATTTTTATACAATAATATCAACAGGAAACTTTTATATAGAAATGGCTGATGCATAAAATTAACTTTTCATGTAAAATATGGATACTCTAAAAAAAGTCACACAACTAACCCCAACGATTCCCTGATTTTTCTGATTTTTTTTTTCCACAGGATTAATTACAGATTACATATAATTAGAGGACAGTAATCTGATTACAACTGCACTGAAATTCAGAAATATTTCTTAAAAACTTCTTAGTCAGGAATTAACAAATTATATTATGATTAACACAGTGGACAAGGATAACTCATACTGGAATCATTAGTTCTACTGACCAAAGCAATCCAAAATTTAAAGATTTTAAGATTCCTGGAATCATTGGTTTATAAAATTAATGTTATCTCTGCCTTCAAATTAAGTATAGCTCAAAGTATAATCAGTGCATACTATATAGCTACATAAAATGATAAGACATACATCACATGAACGAGAAACGTGCTTGTTTCCTCCTTCAGGATACATTTATGTGGACATACTGTAGGTAACTGATACTTGCAGTGTTACTTCAGTGATGTACAGATAGTGTCTGGACTTTAACATTTCTCCATTTAACTCTGGCCTTATCAGACCTGAAATGCTGAAACTCGGTGCTTTTAGTCGGCCGCACTGGTCGGTATACTGTATGTATAAAGGTTAAGATGACTTGTCCATAATGTAATCCTTATCTTAATTACTTTATCAGATAAGAGCAATAATGATAATAAATGTTCACACACCACATAATCCTGGAGGAGGAAAACAAAATCTGTCGCAACCTTCAGATTACAACCTTCAATCCTGAGTGCTTTAAGTGTGTTAAATGTAGACATCGAAATATGTAAAGGAACCTTTTTATCTACACTACATGCCAGAAGTTTGGGGCCACCCCCAGATTTTTAAAAAGAATCATCAACACAGTTTTATAATTTATTACACAGAAAATGACAGAAATGTGTAAAATAAATGTAACTAGTTTTCAAAAAGAATTTGTCAACAACAGCACATTATGTTGCCACTTTGGCTGAAGAAATGATTTTTAATGAAGGCATATCCAGTCTGTATTAGTGCACTGGCACTCCAATTGTGTCCCAACTCCCTTGCCCAAACTCCCTTGTTTATGTGTTTTAACATTCTATTCAATAGCCTGCTGTCTGCCTTCTCCCACATCATTTTGTGATTAACTTGCTACACAGTCTGCTCATGCTAAATTTGGGGGTGACCTCTGGCCTGTAGTGGATCTTGCACTGATTTTAAGCCTCCAGGCAATTTATACAACATTGCATTATAATTAATTAGTTGGGCCAAATTTACAGCTGATTCTTTTTTTTTTTTTTNTTTTTTTTTTTTTTGTATTGTGAGGCACTGAATAAGATAAGTAAATAAAATCTGTATCTCTCTAATGTTTTTGTTTGTACAGTAAATAACTTTGTCTAAATGTAAAAATGTTCTGTATGCCAACCTAGACAAAATTCTGATCTGTATTCTGTTATGTCACACAATAAATGGTTATTATGTTATCTTTATTGATTTTCATAACATGATTAGCATCTAGCTCCTAACACTTAGCCCATCTAGACCTTTGGCACTCTGCATTATAAAAAGTGCTTTATGAAGACTCACTCTTCAGTATTGCTGTCAAACTCTAAAAGACTGCAGATCAGGCCAACACTGAGTCCAATACCAGTGCAATGTGGCTCTTAATCTTCTTAGTCTGGTTGGTTATATGGGCAGGTGGTACATACTGGTACCTGTTTGGGAAGCCGAGTCCTTTCTCCCTGGAGTCGGTGAGACCACCTGGACCCCGAGAGTTTGATCAGAAGAAGCGAGATAAAGTCATCAAGCAAGGTAAAGTCAATGCAGATATGCTGAGAAAAAAAAAATCACAATGAAGAGGCACTGTAGTGTAAAGATTTGACTAAGAAATATATTCTCTGTTAAGCCTGGAGTCCTCTTTTTATATACTAAAACTTTTGTAATTTTATATTGCAAAAATTGTAATATAACTTTAATTTTCAGTGTAAAAAAAAACTTCCTGTTATTACTTTCTATCACTATCCATTTGTGTTTCAAAGTTTTCCTGTGCAGAAGACAAATCACCAGTGCTACAAAATAAGCTGCATAATTACTAGTAAAAATATTTTTAAAAATGCATCACAACATTACAGTCTAGTCATTGTCAAATAATTAAAATCCATGCAAATATGAATTTTTAAAGCAAGTGCTTTAAGTTTAATAGACTGCACAAATAAAACATTTTGTCTCCACTACAAACCCTACAAAATCAGATTTATTCTCACACACCACCACAACTTCTACAGTTTCTGTAATCCGATATTGATACTTCCATTAATACACCAATCAACTGAAGACTCAAAAAGGAAAAAAAGTTCATCTTAAGTATTCATGAGGTTTAATTTTATTTTGTGCAGATTAATAATTAATTTCATCATGATTTCAAATTACTCTGATCCAACATAACAGCTTATTGTTTGAAAATTATCCATGCATCCAGGGGTGTGGTAAAGAGATTTTGGGGCCCATCAGAAGGTATCACTTTGGGGCCACCGCCACACTGCCACCACCCTGAAAATTTGGACTCTTGCCAGTCAATCGCCCTTAAAATTGCCCTAACTTCCTTCCTTACTGCACCTTTGCATGCATCACATAACAGTTCAGAGTTTCCACATTTTGCAAGACCTAGAAATTGCATAAAAGCCGCATGTTTTCTAGGACATTAAAGCTTTCCACTGACTCCAATTCAATGGATGGACTTGTACTGGAATGTAAGGGTTTCTTGATCTGAGACTGTGATGTTAGAAACCCCAGTTCAATTGAATGGGTTTTATCTAAGAGAATACAGTATTTATAATTATTTTACTTTTTTATAACTCGTGAGCTGCAAGTTATCAGACTTGACTTTCATTTGTATACTTTATCTTAATTAGATTATCTCCTGTTTATTACTAACAGGGGAACACAGATAGATCAGATTCATATTTTTATGACAGGTTGTGTAATATAACCTTCAGACCATTGTACATAAGACAATTATGCAACACGTTCTAAACTTGGTCAATATCTATATCATGTCATGATAACCCATACATCTTGATTAAAGTTCAATTAAATATTTACAATTTCTATCAAGGTTTCAGCCTTGAAAAGGTACCAAAGGACCTGGATGTGATTGTCATCGGTAGCGGTATTGGTGGGCTGACGGCTGGAGCCACACTGGCCAAA
Source organism: Lucifuga dentata (assembly GCA_014773175.1). Lineage (NCBI taxonomy): Eukaryota > Metazoa > Chordata > Actinopteri > Ophidiiformes > Bythitidae > Lucifuga > Lucifuga dentata. The sequence goes on along the minus strand of VXCM01000234.1, from coordinate 190,530 downwards.
GCGGGAAAGAAAATCCTGGTGCTGGAACAACACGACCAGGCAGGAGGCTGCTGCCACACGTACATAGAGAAAGGCTTCGAGTTTGATGTTGGTAAGATTTCAACATTCCTTCACTCATTTTTAATTGAGCTGTATGATTCGTTTCAAGATTTTAACCCAGGATAAGAATAATGTTCATCATGATAAGCTTTGACTCAAGAGGCTTGGGTTAAAAGTTGGATTAAATTAGTTAAGATTAATGATTCTACCAATATATTAAACAATAATATATAATAATATAATATATAATAATATATAATATAATTATCAGACAGCAACAGCAGCTCCTCTATTTCATATAAACCTCCAGCATCCAATTTGAAAAATGTTTTAGCTTCATAGTTTTAGCTTCATATTTCTTAGTTTTCTGGTTGAACAAAAGCTATGGTTCAATTCATTATTAGATTTTAACTGGGTTTTAATCAAGTATGAAATGCATTAACATAAATTTGGAATAAGGTTTTTTTCAAGGAGTTTTTCCTTGTCTTCTTAGAGAGCTTGGGGTGAGTCGCTAAAGCCCTTTGAACCACTGTATGTGACATTGGGCTATACATACTGTATAAACTTGACTTGAATAGACCACTGGAGCCAACAAATAAAGAGAAAATACACCTAATGGATGCTGTAATGAAAGAGATCCTACAAAATGTGATCTTTAAAAGAACATGGTCATTTAGAAAGGCTGTTTTGTAAAGAATCTTCCTGACTTTTGAGAAGGAATGAACACTGTGGTGAACTTAAAATCCATAAAGGACATTTACACATGTTATACTTCTGTCCAGGGCTTCACTACATTGGCCAGCTCCATGAGAATAGCTTGCTGCGTATCGCCTTTGACCAGATCTCTGAAGGACAGCTGGAGTTCCAGAAACTTGAACAACACTTTGACACCATTCAGATCGGTCTGGGCAAGGAGAAACGGGAGTACACCATCTTCTCTGGCAAGACTGAGATGAAAGCACACCTGATGAAACAGTTCCCTGACGACACAGAGGCCATTGAGACAGTCTTCAATATCATGAAGGTGCTATCCATTTCAGATCACTGATGTGTCCAAAATGCAGCAATGCAACTTTGAATATTAATCTTCTAAAATGTTCTCTGTATTCCAACAGATCTCAGCGAAGAAAACCCACTATCTGGCAACTTTAAAGCTGATCCCACAATGGCTGTCTTTATTCCTGCTGAAGTCCGGGATTGCAGACCTCGTGTCCCCAGTGTTTCGTCTTTCTGGCACATGTGCAACAGACTTTGTGAACACGCTGACTAGCAACAAGGATCTGCATGTCATCTTTTCTTACCTTTTCTATGGTGGGTCATGAAAAAAATATTCATAGAGAATACTACATAGTCTAAACCTAATAAAGTACGAACTCAGTGCAAGTCTGTTTGTTTATATCTGGGTGTCTTCAATCTAATGGTTATGGTAAACTTGTGACCTCTTGGTTTTATGAGTATGAATCCGAAAAAGAATTAAATGAAAGGAATCACTAAGCCATTGTTGTCTTGTGTATATTAAGGTGTGCCTCCAAAGAACTCCAGTGTTCTGATCAACGCCCTCCTGGTTCATCACTACAAACGAGGTGCCTACTACCCTAAAGGTGGCGCCAGTGAGATCGCCTTCCACATCATTCGTACCATTCAGAAATATGGAGGCAACTGCCTGGTCAGAGCTCCTGTCTCCCAGATCCTGGTCAATGAGAAGGGAGCAGCTTACGGTGAGAATTTTCTGAGTCCAGCTCCTCCATCATCTGCTAAAGAAATGATGGTCTTCCCACAGATGAAATGAAAAAGACTGAACATCTTCCATTTTGTGCCATTTGCCAGGCGTGAAAGTGAGGAAGAGTCAGGAGGAAGTGGAGGTTCATGCACCTGTGGTTGTCTCTAACTGCGGCATCTTCACCACCATCCAGAAACTTCTTCCCCCTGAGATTCAAGTCAAGCCAGGTGAGCACCAGGACTAGCTTCTTGCCCGAATGAATTGGCACAGTTTTCTTAAATATTATATTTTCCAAAATACTGTATAATATCTTTTTATGAGAAAATAGTGAAGGAGGTTCTTAAATTTCCTCTGTTGTAGATGTTCAAGAGAGGCTGAACATGATGAGACACGGCAGGGGATCATTCTTGGTTTTCTCTGGCTTTGATGGAACTCAAGAGGAGCTGGGCTTTGTGCCCACCAACTTCTGGCTCTTCAAAAACAATGAGATGGACAAGTCGTAAGTATTATACAGAGCAATGATTACACAGAACATTGAATGGAGACATTTGGTCATGTTCAGCACTCACAAGAGGGCAGTACTGTATAAGAAGTAGGTAGTTGAGGGATACTTCCAGAAAATTTTACATATCTTCACCGCCTGGTGACAAAATGTATTCCCAATCTCTAATTATGGCCATTTTTATAAGTTGAAGAAGGCTGAAGAGCATGTTGAGAATATTTGCTAACCTCTTAGGTTAATAAAATGCACTGATTTCTGTAGTTGCTGAAAAAGGGACATTTTGGTCCTAGATGGTTTTTAATGATATGGGTCCACTTGCATTCAAACTGAATTGCAAAATTCAAAGGATTAAATGTATAAATGAAAATTTACTTCCTTTGTTTTTACATCAGAAAAATTACTGTAGATGATATATTCATCCTCAAAGCAGCAGCTCCCTCTTTGCCCTCTAGACGGGGTAGAGGAGCCGTAAGGGTTCAACTCTTCAATATCATACTCATGGATTCTTTTATGTGTTGCCAACTGTTAATCAAACCCACATGTCTCCATTTTGAGGCATGACCTCAGCAACTACTGATCTAAATGTTATATTTTTTCTAGGATGGAGGATTTCTTTGCATTGAGCAAAGAGGAAGCACCTGACAACATTCCCATGATGTTCATCACAATGTCTTCATCCAAAGACCCAGAGGCTAAAATAAGACACCCTGGTACAAACACACTGATTATTTTCTACAACTGCTGATAATAGTGAAAGTGAGCAATATTCATTAAAAAAAAAAGATGTGCTGAAATAAAGGTGTGATGTCTTGCGGTTTCACGTTCACAGGAAAATCTTGCATGACAATACTGATCATGGTGAAGTACGAATGGTTCGAGGAATGGAAGGACACAGCTGTGCGCAAAAGGGGTGATGAATACTACAACTACAAAATGAGATTTGCTAAGAACCTCTTTGAGTGGGCCTGCACTTTATTCCCTAAAATCAAAGACAGGGTAGGGTGGAAATTTGTCACAAGTATATTTATGTTATTTTGCATTTTAGCACTTTAGTATAGTTTCTCTTTTAATGAAAACTGCATTGCAATATTTGGTTTCCAGTTGGTTTTCCAGGATGTGGCTACTCCACTGACCAACGCACACTACCTGGGTGCCCAGCGTGGAGCCATGTACTCCGCTGAACACAACCTGGAGCGTTTCCAAGCCGAAGCTGTGGCAAGAAACAGGTGCAACACCCCCATCAAAAACCTCTACATCTCAGGTATAAAACCTTTCCTATTTGGAAAGGCTTTAATGTTAAAATTTTCTGCAAGCAGGGAGTTCTTTGTGTTTTGTGAATGAGTGAAGTTGTGACAGGCATAGAAAATGTTTGGACAAGCCCTCAGATTGATGCACACATTACTCTTCAGCTGGGAGGGTGGATAAACTTTGAAATGTGAGACTCACCACAGAGTCTGTCTAAAAGGAGTGGCTGATTTTGCTGGATCAGTTTATGGATGAAATTAAAATGTAATGATGAAGAAGAGGCTGTAAAATCCTTTAAAGCATGTAAAGAAAAAGTTCCATTAGATGGAATACAACTTCAGCAGGTTGTATGTCATCTGTTTCAGGCCAAGATGTGTTTAGCTGTGGGATTGCAGGCGCTCTGCACGGTGGCCTCCTCTGCGCCTCTGCAGTATTAGATCACATCGTCTACATCGATTTGCTCTTCCTCAAGAAGAAGCTGAAGAGGAGGAAAGCAAAAGAGCTGGCCCAACTTGCTAAGAAGAAACTGCAGTGATACTGCTCTCTACTTCCCCTGCAGGACAATGCAAGAAGAACGCCTGAGTTTTGTGGGACCCTGTAAAATATAACAGCAGTGTCTTTCCCAATTCTATATTATATTCAAATACTATAAAGTAAACAATATGGACTAATGTTCATAGTGCAGAAATTGATATACTATCCCATTTTGTACTAAAAGAAATGTAAAAGAGCTGTTAATAGATGTCGACCGAACCATAAATACTATGATCAGCTTCAAATTTGAACTCTTAAAGTAACTGTTGAATGTTATATTGCTATAAAACAGGGTAACTAAGAGTGATAGAATAGAATAGAAAATATAATTTTTTTTTTAATGTATAGTATATGATGACAAACAAGTATTCAATAGTGTTTCGGCTGGGACATAACGTAAATAAATATAACACTTGCACTTGACAAATGGGCTGTTTTGGGGGGGAAGCTATAATATCAACATGTCATGCAATTATGATTTTTAAAAATATTTGTTATGTCTGTTTTATGTTCTATGTCTATATGAAGAGAACACTTTCTGATTAGGTTTTTGCATATTTGTATTTGTATTTTTTTTTGCTATAAACACTTGAGAAACTTGATACACAACTTAAAATATTAAAAATAATATTCTCCTTAAAATCACCTCCTATGCAGCCAAAAGCTGTTGCATTTCCAGCTACAAGAAGACACTTTTCACCAAAGTTTAGAGTAAAAAGGTCATCAAACAGTGACTGCAGTGAAAAGAAAAGGGGCACATGAGCTTCTAATAATGCACAAAAGTTCCTTAAAGTTATAATAATACTAAAAAAAGAAATAAATAAATAAAATAAAAAAATCATTTCCTGATTTAGTATAATTATTAAACATACTATTGTATTTAGTATTGCAAGTACATTAGTGTCTCTGGGGCTGTAATTTTAGGTTTTTATTTTACTTTATTTCATTTTATTAATCAAAACAAAAACTGTGGACTCTACCTGTTGCAAATAATAAATATATATATATAGAAGTACTGAGTCAGTGGTAACATATTATGGGTCATTTAGTTTTGTTAATTCCAAATATCACTTGGTGTTAAACGGACACTGTAAGGCCCCTCTGGGTTTCTCGGTTCCCACCCATGTTGTTCTGACCTAACTTCTAACCCTGGTGATGTTTGGGTAACTGCTGGAATCAAACATATAGAGCGAAACCTCAGACTTCCTGCACTAAGTGAACATTTCCTCAGTAAAACGGTGAGCAGATTGGCAGACAAACTGTGGTCTGAGGGGGATCTGAGGAGAAGAATGCCCCCTCTGTCCAGGCAGCCGGTGGGATGCCAGTACCTTTGCTGCTCAGTGAACCTCCATCTCTCTGCTGCATGAGCTCAGGAAAAACTGTGTGTCACTACTGCACACACTGCTACTGTTCTCTACTGTTACCTGCTTATTTTATATACAGCAGGATGAAAAATCTCAAACTAAGAGATGCTGAAGAAACAAGGATCAAAATGGGAGGGAGATGAGTTATAATTATATTGAATTTGCCTGGGTGGAAGTTCAGTGGACCATAACATGTAATTACCATAGCTGGATAAAGTAGACGACTTCACCAAAACTAAACAGCAACATGGCATCTAAAGTAACTCTTACTTTCCTACACTGCACAGATTGACTCGCAGAGTTATAAACAAAGTTATAACGGAGCATAAATTCACCTCAACTCAGTTTATGAGCTGTTTATGGAGGAAAGTTTACTCACTTCCCTCGTTTGCCATTACAGTTACATTTTGTAAGATTAGTACCAGAATATCTTAAACAGAGTGAAAGAAAGTTCAGTGAAATTTGGCAGAAAGTTTGGCTGTGAGCATAATAACCTTTTGGTGTGGACACTGCCTATTTAAAAATGGCTATTTGGCTATTTCAAAAGCTTTACATTTTGGATCATAACTCCTTATCCATTTTTTTTCAAGATCCCTTGGTTGAAGACAAATCTGTCAGTATAGATCATGCCTATTTCCACCAAAACAGATTTTCCACCACTCCTGCTAAATTCTATCCAATTTTTTTTATTTTATTTTTATTTATTTATTTTACCTATTTATTTATTTATTTATTTATTTTTTTACCAAATATGATATATAAGATAATCGGATGAGCGTGACAAGAGCTATTAATTTGTTTTCCTGTAATTTTTCTGTAGTTGGTTGCCAAATACTTGTAGGCATGGCCTATCTGACATAATCTGCCATAGTTCTTTCACACATTGTGCAACTGACCAGATTTAGATTACACGTGCACCTATCAACTCCATATGATTTGGTAAAATTTGATGGCATTTGTGCAATAGGTGGCACCACATGATAAGATTATATGGTCATAAGTCACACACTGGCATTCATCCTTGTACAATATTTCCATACAGGATTTATATATTTTAGCAACACTATGGCTGCCGTCTTCCAGTCAGTTAAGATTGCCTATCACTAGATTCAGATGCAAACTTTCAAAACGTTACATTAAATGATCAAAATAACAGATTTAGAGGACAGTGCAGCCTTGGTGGAGGCTGTATTTTATGTACCACAGTAAGTTAAAGGTAAATAGGTTGCATTTACAGGAGACAGCATCTTCATTCCAAGAGTGCTCGGAGCATCTTCATTTGGAGGTCTTAACTAAAATGCAGCTCTGCAACCAGTGGACAACCCATTCTACCACTTTATGCTACTTAATGTATCAAAAGCTTTATTCTAAAAATGTCTGAATTGATGATTGAATTGGGTTTGTATTAGTAGCTGACGTCTGATGATTGACTAGAGGCCGTAGTTTGCTCCTTCTTGTACACCACTGCATCACTGGCTATGAAAGTTTATTATCTGTGTACATTGTCACTTCTTTCACTTGCTGACAGTTATGAAACTGTAAACCTTTTTAACTTTGTAGAGACAAAAGGCTTTTCATTCTAATTGCAGAGTCCTGCTAAAGTAAGTATAGAAAACAGTGACTATGAAATGACAGGCCAGATTTCCTCAAACAGACTCAGTGCCTAACTTTATATAAAAGAAAGTGATGTCAGCTAAAATAAGCAGATCTGAGGAGGAATTGAAGTTCCTCTTGACCAGCTTAAGCACCACAACCCCCTTCTTCTTTTTCCTTTTTCCTCTTGCAGGCAGCTCCCACATGTTTAGACATGCTCTTACATCAGGAGAGGCCCACAGGGTCTGATCTTACCAACAGCATGTCCACTCTTTCCACTGTCTCTACTTTTGCCTATAATGCAAAGATGCAGCAATATAACAGCAGCTGTTTCACTGTGAATCGAACAACCCTGGCACATGATATGTTTTATTTGCAGAAGGTGAACAACAGATTCACTAAACTCACAAACAGCGTAAGATTGGCTCAGAGAGAGTCGTCGTGTTGCTGCACTCTCATCTGTGTTTCAGCCCATTTTCTTTCTTTTCCAGATGTTGGAGCTCCTCCCCGCTGGCCCGCTGCAGCCTCCCACAGCTAGAAGGCAGCCAGCAGCCACAGCTGCTTCCAATCTGAAGACTCTCATAAGGAGGTTTGTATAGACAGCCCACATAAGAGGAAGATTCAGCCTCAGTAAAGCACCCAGGAACAGGTTGGGCTTACAGGAAGGAGTTTTAGATAAAAATTAACACCATCATGTCCCGTGAAAAAGCTACTTAAATCAACTACAGTCTTGTTTAAAAGGTGTTCACATCAAGTGTCACTCAAGTTGAAATTCTCCAGGTGTGTTTCTAAAGTTGCACATAGTCATTTAGTGCATGTTTACATGGGAAATCCTAAAACAAATGTCTTCATGTCTGTTTCTGTTGTGAAATCAGATCAGACTGGGGCTGTTTTCCTACTCCTCATAGATCCTGAAGTTGGCTAAAAGCTGCTGTTTGAGGCCAACTTTCTGTTGAGCTAAATGGAAAGTCCAAGGAAAATGGCAAAATCCCCACTCATGTCTGTCTAATGCTTTGAACATTTTTCTACGTTCTGAAACACACACTTGTAGGCCTCCATTTGTTGCTTAGACCAGCATGTCCACACACAGTTTAGTTTAGTTCTGCACTAAAACTCGTTCTCTACTTTATCAAACTCTAGTAGTACCTTTACCCTGCTATTATTAAATCTACAAAAGGAAATCTAAACTAAAGTTCATCCCCAAATGTGACGCCATGTGTTGGTTTTGCATTTAACATGCTGCCACCTCGCAGGACTCTATCAGTATTGCTTCTTCTCAGCCAGCCAGTTGAATTTGGTCTAAGGAATGCATCTTGGCAGGCCTCTACTTTCCCTTTTCAGCTGTTTGTAATATTTCCTGTGAGGCTGCTCTGCACATTTGAGTGTAAATTATGTTGCATGTTGGATGAGAGAGAAAAGGACAGAGGCCTAGAGAAAGGAGAACATTTGGATCTCAGCTCTCTTCTACTTTGTCCGCTTTGTTTTCTGTCAAATGTGGTACACTGTGGCAAAACATATAAGCTTCTGTTTGAAGCTTCTGCCACAGATTGTGACAGGGATGGTTTGCTTAATCTCCTACAGGAAACAACAACTTTGAACCTGGTAACAAACAACTGACCACTGACATCCAAACCACTTCTAGAGATTTTAGGAGTGGCATGAAAGTCTCACTTCAACACAATTTTGACCCTGCAGATGAAGCACAAATCAGTTTGAAAAGACACACTGCACCAGAGGGAAACACTGTCCCTAAAAAAAAAAAAAAAGGATGTCCAAGCTGACTGAAAATAACCATCCTGATTGACTGAAAGAGTTAATCTCTGTGCTCTTTCACACCCATCTGCTCTATGTAAGTGCAGCTCCTCCTTCCACTGGATGCTTCGGACATGATCCAGAGTCTCACATTTCACCATTTAGTCTTCAAGTCCTCCCTCCTCTTCCACCTTTACCATCACATACGACCACCCTCCACCAAGCAATCTGGTTACGCAAATAATATATCCGCATTCGTCACTGCATCTTGCAGGGGCTTGTGTTTACATGGTGATCCAGCTGGAGAATTCTGGGTTAACGCTGATCATGATCTTGAACCTGATCAAAATGAAATTTAGAAATGCAAGATCTGTCTGAGCCAGTCTTACTTCCTCTTTCCTTACAGTTTGCTGAGACACGTTTTCAGTCTTGATCGTCAGACACCATCTGTTTGCTTTTGCACTTAGCACAGATATGAGAAACATTTGGCCAGAAGGTGGCACACTCAATTCCTTTATGATTCTAACTCTCCTTTAATCCATGCTCAGATTTTGCCTTCATAGCTTAACTGATACAACAAAAGAGTGGCCGCCTTATAATCATCTTTTTCCACTTGTGCTTATGGCCAACTGACTGTTGACAATATTCAAATGTAATGTAACACTACTGTCAGTCTTTTTGCCTTGTAAGGTTAAGAAAAAAAAACTCCCTGATCATACAATGTCGCCTTTTGCTTCTCCGCTTTGGTCTCCTGCTGACTGACACTAATTCTTCAGTCTTGATTTCCTGTGAAACCTCAAGCGGAGGCTTTGCTCTCCCGTTGGGGGGCTGTTTTCACTGGCCTCAGCTCAGAGCGTGACAGTCCCAAAGGAGTCGTACCTACATGTTTTTCACTCCAGCACTGAGGCCATGTTGACCTCCCAGTTTAGACTACATGGCAAATATCCTAAACATGGAGTCTGTAGGAAAATATGACACGAACTGGCAACTGATTTGTACAAATAATTCTATTCAACCTATTGTAATTTACATGCTGGTATCAATATCAGTGCCTTGATTTCAATACTGGTTTTTTACTTTTAATGAGAAATTTACTCTTTCTAGTTGTGAAGAATGTCACTTACACTTTAATTTGTGGAGAAAAAGTTTTTTTTTTTAATGCTTCATAAACTTTACAATCAAGACCATTTTAATTTCAAATCTCTTGGTTTTCTACTCCAGACACAAAGTGTAATAAAGACTGAGGACAGAATGGAAATTATTCTTCCTCATGAGTCATCGTCTCTGCAGGATGAGAGTGAGAATGCTGCAGCACAGCACAGAGATCACTGGGACTACAATGACGGACTCCACCTTTTGCCTTCTGTTTTGAGTTTTTTCTTGCCATCTGATGCTTTTTTCTGAAATCTGGACCATTTTAATTGAGTTGGAGTATTGGGTTCAGGCTTTAAGAGGATTTGTAGAGTTACATGTAGCACCCATACAGCTATTTTAAGCAGGGGAGCAGAGAATATACAAGTTTATATACTGATTTATCTCATAAGTGCCGAATGCTCACACATTATAGAGTCTGTGCAGTGAGCTGAAGTGCATGTGGGTGGAATACAGCCACAGGATATAAAAAGAGTAGCCTGCTTGTTACGGCTTGTACTGCCCTAAAGGTACAAGAGCAAAAACTTCACAAACTGAGATGTAGGAGTTACTTTCTCCCTCTCAGAGACACACACACACACACACACACACACACACACACACACACACACACAGAGATACGCACGCACGCAACCACTAATGACACTTACCTTTGCATCACTGACCTAAACCTGCTATTTCCCTCAGCTTCAGGTAACAAGAGTTTATGGTTGATAGTCCTGCAGTAGAAAAAGCTTTCAGATTATTCACCTTAATGAAAGCAGCCATACCACAATGGAAAAATACCTTATTATTGCATTCATAATTTTGGTTAAAGTTATTTATTATCAGTAAAATATCAAAAGCAGAAATATTCATGAAAATTGGTCACTCAAAGTGTTATTTATCTCCACTTATATTTTTCTCTGGTCTGTTTCTATCTCTCAGTAAGATATAGTATCTCAATAATTAATGGACATTGATGAAATCTGTAGATAGGTGGGATTCAGGTCGATGAAGAGTTGAGGGGATTTTAAGACAGATCGAGATTGAGATTTTATAAAAGATTGAAAACAAAAAAGTTAAAAGATAAATGCATTTTTTTCACTTTCTTAAACACAGCAAGACAGGGAATTTGTAGGCATTTTTTTACCTATTCAAAACAAAAACTAAGACAAGTGCAATTTAGTTCAGATCCATGTATTAATCTGGATTGCAGGGATTAAAATATGTGGCTGGACAGTGGTCACATTTGCTGTACACTCAAAGCAGCAACATGCAACTACCACCAACATATAGCTAAAGTGACGCAGACTCATCAGTGTAAAACTATTTTGATATATTTCCAACAGTTGTGGATATAAATCCAGACTTTTTAAGCAAGTGGTTTGATAATAAATGTCTTCATATTGGTTAAAAAAGTAAAACCAGTCCTTGGCTGTTTGGCCTTGGTGGAAATATGAGCTCTCTGAACGTCCTATAGCTTACTCATGTATTAACACATAAAATACTATCATGCTGTGCTACATTCCTAATTATGTTATAAAGTTGCACAAAATGGATCTACTGAAGTAAATTACAAGTACATCAGAACTGAACTTAATGCAATACTAGTGCAGTGCCCATTCAAAATGTGCCTGTTCGGAACAAGCCGGACTTCATGGTGTGAAGCGCAGCCTGCCATAATTTTGCTCTGCACGTCTTCGTGAGCCAGCTTTGTTTGCTATACGGGGTCGGGTTGAGACCGTTCCTCTGGACCGGAGCATATGCTGCCGCGCCCGGAGTGTATCCTGCCACGCGGACTACTTTTTACCGGCACAGCTCAACTCAAGAACCACTCATCCAAACAACTTCACACGCGACACAGCATGTCCTTGGGTCCTGAGTAATAAATCTGCCAAATATCAACTTCATACAGTGCCAGGTTCTAGAAATAATGGTGCCACAGACAGACAGACAGAGATTTCTGCCTTTGTAGTTAGATAAGAGTAAATATACATTTTATATTTTATACTTGAGGCAAGTGTCCTCTATTAAAAGAGTAACTGGTCAGTTTGTTATGCTATAACATGCACAGATTATCAATAAACTATGCACCTGCGTTGATGATTAATTCTGGGCTTCATTAAGACAAAAACCATCCACCATGGCCGTTTACGTTAACTTATCTGGAAATAAATGCCATTTTGTTACACGTTATTTACAGTCAGTAGCGCAAATAAATTCCCTCTGCATACATTTACTGGATCCTTAACTTTGCTCTCAGGAAGTAGGGGCACACCTATCATCCAAACCACAAACTTCATCATTGCTTTGGATGCCACGTTTTTAAAACAGGTAAGTTCACAATCACAAAGTCTGTAAAATTATATTGTAACATGTTCCATCATTTCCACATGACATCTGTTAAGAGTTAAAATAGCCAACTGTGTTTCATCTGTGACAGTAAAAAGGATTGAGGTTAGGATTAGTTTGCTGTAGGCCTGTATTAAATATTGGGGATTGTTATTTTGAGTAATTTGGTATGTATGTGTCAAACAGAATGAGGATGACGTTAGCGTGGTTGATAACAACAATGAGAAAATGTACATTTACTTTTCCAACTACAAACAGTATTGCAATAATGAAGACAATTGGATATATAGATATTTTTCTGTAAGTAACCAAAAAAAACAAAAAACAAAAAAAAACAAAAACAATTTGTCCTGGAAAATGTTCAATTGACTGTTTCAGGACCGTTTTGATTTCTCCTTCTAAAGGTCTGGAAACTGAAGCTGACATCACAGTGCAGCACTGAGGAAAATGCATCCTGCAGCACAGACTTAAGTGATTCCAGATGCTTTAGAAATGGAACTCATGTGCTGGGAGAGAACAAAAAGATGTTCCCCTTTCCCTCATTATTCTAACAGTTCTTTTACCATCATCTTTCTTTTCTTTCAACTTACCGAATGTTACCTGTGCATGATTTAAACATTTTGGGTGTGTCATCTCAAAAGGCATGAAAAGTGTAAAAAAATAAAATCATTCGCTCAAACTGGGATATCAAATTTCAGGAATATGGAAACAGAAAAATGTAGAGAAGCAGACTTGCTGAAAACCTGAAACAGAAGCAATGCTATGGCTAAAAGTGGGAGGGCCATTTCAGGGTCATAATCATTCAGTATGCTTGAATGCTGCTTACATGGCATTCTAATCACTAAAATTAAAGCTGCGTGCATTTAACGCTTGTTTGAATGTCTAACCAAGCCCAGCCTCCATCAACTGCACATCTACTGACAAAATGTACTGTTTTGAATGGTTGTTATTTGTCTCCCTGTTAAAAAAAAAAAAAAAAAAAAAGTTCCTATGGGTGTGTGGTGGGCTGGGTTTTTTTGTCTGGGAGAAGGTGGAGTGTGGTGACATTTGCGAGCTCACGGTCTGCACTCCAACCCCGTGAACTCTGAAGATGCCCAGGGTGGCTACTCTTTTTTGACTGGGTGCTTTTTCTCTCCCACTGAGGGAGTGGGGAACGGGGGTAAGGTGAATTGAAGAACTTCAGCAATGCGCAAGGCAGGTAGAGACAGGACAAATATTAAAGGGGGGAGAAAGAAAGAGAGAGAGAGAGAGAGAGAGAGAGAGAGAGAGAGAGAGAGAGAGAGAAATGTGATCACAGAAGAACAGAGTGAGGATGTGGCATAAAAAAGAGAAAGAGAAAAGTGAAGCATAAACAGTGAAAGTCTAAAGCTGCACAATGTCTGATTTTTGGCAAATAAGGTGGGCAGAGAAACACTGTCGAGGGCATGTTATCCTTTTATCTAAATCCCTGTTGCTTACAGTGTATTAGCCAAGAAACCAGAAAACATTTTAAAATGGTGTCTTGTAAAAGGGCTGAGCTCCAGGAAAGCTGTTCGGAGGAGGAATGCAGCTGCTGAGTGTCTCGACACGTTGAGGGAGAGGCAGCGGGCTGAGAGGAGTCCAGCGCTAAAGGTTTACATCCACAATAATCTTTGGGGTTAATTGATATGATCACCGTAGACGCACATAAGATCAGTGGATTTTAGCATGAGGAGTTCCTGGAAATGCCACCCATAGACCAAACACCTGATTCCATCAAAAGGGAAAGTTTTCTTTGCAGTATATTTTTGCTAACCAGGTGGTAATGGTAACCAGGTGGCTCTCCGCGTAAGTGCAGTCATTAGAGTCAGCTGGGGATGGAGGGCCAGGAAACTGTGGATCCTGTGTTAAATGTGGGTGAGAACTGTCATTATCAAGTTAAGTATAACCATTAAAGGTAATGAAAGTCTAACCTCTGCAACTGCTAACTGCTGCTCTGAAACAACTCTGAGATCGGTAGGTGCCAATTTGATAACCAAGCGAAATAAAAACCTTTCCTCCAACATTCAGGTTTCTATGTAGGTGTCTGACCTGTTTTAACCTAGGGGGGATATGACATCACATCCTGTGCACTAACAAACATTCTGCAGGTTATATTCTTCTAAAAGGACATTCACATTGTTTCCAATATGATTTAATGCTGATCTCTTCTGAATGAAGATGACTCATTCTGCACAGACAATGCCTCATAAAAATCTTCCTAGATCCTACATCATCGCTTTCATGTAGCCAAGAAAACGTTTAGTACACAGTATAGAAAATGATGTGGATCTCCTTTTCTGATTCAGATATTCATACTGTCCTATCAATATAAGTTGAGATTTATCCACCATTACCATACATATGTGGTTTTGTCAGAACACACTGCTCCTCCCAGTTTTTCCTCTGTGGTTGATTCTTACTTTTTTTTTGTGTGAACATTGTTTTCGTTCCTCCTCTTTGCACCTCAGCCAAGTATACTCCCTCTGTTGATGTGGCAGGCCTGGGAAATGAAAAGTTGATGCTTCATGTCAGGAGAATGCACCTCCTCTTTCTGGTCTTTTGCTTGCAAACGTGGACAGTAAAGAAAAAAAAATCCTTTGGGTGCTTGAGACACAATGACACACAAAATGTAAAGTGTAAAAAATGGCCGGTGGTGGAATCTGTGAGAAAGAAAGGACAACTGGAAGAAGTCATAAGCTGATGCATCATGTGCCTGATGCTGTTAATCCATGACACCTTTGCTGCATCCTCCCCTGTTCTAACTTAAATTTATGTCTACACTCCCTTCACTATTCAACTATATGGGCTTACAAGGAAAATCAGAGAAGTGTTACTGATGAATGATTTCAAAGTACAACACAACTGAACCAGGAAAAGGTACAATTTTATGTCCTTCAGTTTCAAAATAGACTCCCAACATGAATCTGTAGAGGGGAGAGACAGACATTAATGGCAGAGAAAGGTGTGTTACAAGGCCAATGAAAGAGCTCTGGATGAGTTTCCATGATGTGATGTGGGGGGAGGAAGAGAGAAAGAGAAAGAGAGAGAGAGAGAGAGAGAGAGAGAGACAGAGAGAGAGAGAGAGAGAGAGAGAGCAACCAGACACATTGCCTCCTATTCCAAAGACAGCTGAACACAAACCAAGGAGGGACATGACACTAATCTAAACATGGGCAATCGCCTGCAGCCAATCAGAGCATTAGCATCCATTAGCCCGCCCACTCCCAACTCAGCCTAAACCCTCTACTGTTTCTTATTGTAGTTAAACATGTGACGTGGAAACCTCAAAAGCTGCTGTTTCTCCTTACCATCCCTCTCTGCCTTGACTCACTTCATCTTTTCTCTTCTCCTGAGTTCTGTCTATCTTCCCTGGTATTTCCTTCAAGGAGCCTGTTACAAAGTCTGTGTCCCAGCTGAAACACTGATTCTGATACTGGCTGGTTACTATATCAATAAAGCTGTCCACAGATCAATATTACAGTATCAAGACGCTAAACAATGCTTGCATCTCCTGGTAGTGTGTATAGACACCTGAAAACAAACTATACAAGAAATGCAAGAAAATTAATTCCAGAATTGTAATTCTCTCTATCATCCACCTAAACTTTTATCTGACTTCTCGTGTGTATAAATGCTTATACTGTCTACAAATAGCATGAAACACAATTCCATGGACATACAGACAGTCTCAGATGGGCAGACACTATCAGATGACTCAGCACAAATCATTTCCAAAACCAAAAACTTTCAGGGTGCTTTGACTAACCCATCTGAAGAAAACTTTGACGTGGAATCCCAACTTTGATCTGACATGTTTGTATGGACCGCCCTAACTGAAGCTAAATCTGGTTGAAATTTTTGTAGTATGCATCTAGTCTAAGAGGTTGTCCAGCTGAATCTTTGCTACCGCNCCCACCCCAATCACAGAAAAATTGTGTTTCTCCTGATCACCAACAGAAGGCATTTAAACTTGGAAAGGACAAAGTCTTGAAGTGTTGCGCTGCCTTCTGCTACATGCAGTCAGAAATCATCGTATGAAACCACACCATGTATAGGATGCAGTCATGTCAGCATCTCATAAAGGTTAACTACCAGCTCTGTGTAGGTTTTTCACATATGGCACAGCTGCCCTCTCCCCCAAAATTTCCTACAGGCTTCCTCCAGGCAGGGGGTAAGGGTTTACAGATTCATGGCTACCCTGAGAAACATCACGTCCTCAACTTTGAAGCTGTGTAAAACCTGCCGCCCCATCCTACGTACCTTAACTCCTCTACCTACCGTATGCGACCCATTAGCTGAGGGAAGCAAGTCTGCTTTATGGAGTCATATCACTGGGGAGTCTGATCCTGGCTTGGTTTAATCTGCTAAATAACCATCAAAAGCCTAATGGCAACAATCAGCACTTTTGGTTCATGTAGTAAAGACCCTCTGTTTCCCCCCAAATATTAATGTGGGTAACTTCACGTTTAAAATCATGCTCTATCTAAAATGTTCTGAGTATCAAACAGTGAAGTTTGTAGTTATCTCATTGGTGGAAAAGGGCTGCTTTGGTCAGCTTGGATTCATGTCATTACAATGGATTCCACTGGTAACTAAATTAACGGCAGAAATAAAGATGCACAATCAATAGAAACTCGTCAAACCATTTCTGTAGTATAATCTACTTCTCCACTCTACATCCAATTAATGTACCCAAACGATTGGGTTTTTTTTTTGGCTTTTCTGTGTGGCACTAGATGCACCTCAGCGCTCTGAAGCTCCACAGCAAATACCATATTTACAATTCTGTCAAAACGACAGTTGAGATGTGAACTGTGGTGTAGAAATAGCTTGATAAGTTTTGATAAACATTTTGATCATTTCTGTCTGCTGAGGAAAAATAGTCACCATAAGGATCTACTGTAACTGACTTGCATTTGAGCTGACCAAAGCTGCTTTTCACCTCTTTCAGTTCCTCGGTCTGTTTCTTGAACCCTGGAGTAACAGGCCCAAAATGTGTTGATTGATACATTTTAAATACCTATATCATACTATATATACATATATATATATTATGCTTGGCCTCTTGACATGCTCCACAGTTGTCTCTCAACAAAAAGCTTCATAATGTCCTATTGCATGCAGGATCTGATACCACAGAAACACTAAGTAGAAAGACAGAGATATGATTAAGCAAACTGACCATGCAATTTATCTTTTCTGCCCTGTCAATTCTGGTACATCTAATGTGGTTTCGTGGAATTTTATACATACATACATAACTCACAAATGTTAGATTTTCTAATTACTTCAACTAGACTTGGAAATGGCAAGAAACTATTTAATCAGAATCCATGACAGTCGATATGCCTGCAACATTACAAAATTCTGCTGTTTACAACAATGACAACTATGTGAAATTATGCTGAAAGTGTCTCATGTCTACCAAAAGATTAACTGCTGAGTGTGTCAGGTGGCCAAAGATAAATAAAGTTGTAATCACTTGTAGAGTAAGAATCTGTTTCATTTTAACCACCAATTAATTACACACATATAACTGCACGTGCGGTTTAGGACCAAGATGAACCTAACATGTTTTAAAGAGTTTCACTGTATATTCACTAATTATTCCCCCATTCAGGAAGTATAAATGCATCACACTAAGCTATTAGAGCCACAAGACTTATGCTTCTATTTCTGTTAATCACAAGAGAAGATGGCACATTTACTGTAAAGCTATATGAATGAAAACGCTTAGACAAAACATCATTGTTTCACATATTAATTTTCCACTACCACAAACAATTAAAATGCAGTCGCAATTAGCCTTCACTTGAAGCTTTTTAAGACCCTCAGCATCCTACTGTACAGTTTGCAAGGGCCCCAAACTGGTTTCTGGCTCCCTGTTAAACTACTGAAGTACCTGAGCTATTGTAAAACACACAGGGGTGCCCAAACACCTCAAATGAAAAAACCCTTGATCTTCTGAGTTAGTAAATAATGAAGGCAGGAAAGGAGCCTCTTTTTATTTTTTTTCCTGTGAGGGCCCTTGCATATGAATCTCTGCGTACCCTAATAACCAGTATCAGTGTCTCATTACTGACCATGCAGACTTTGATCTGGTGTTATAATGGCCACTGTGCCCAAATACATTTTTAAAATGAAATATAGCACTTGACATTTTTAGAAGATGTTTTTGGATAATCATGCGTAGATTTTCCCTCATTTTTTTCTCAGTAGTTAAAGATCAGAGTCATTTCTGCATTTGCAAGAGGAGAAGATAAATTTGTGGGAACAGTGCACGCTGAACATTGCTCATCACTCTTCGCTGAGGAAGATTTCCAGGAGGAGACTTGTTTTAATCCTAATATTGATCACGCAGCTGGCGTATTCAGAAACAATGTTCGCTCAGGTTGCAGTACCAGCATCCAAAAACATCTGGATTTGTCACTCTTAGACACATTCTGGGCTCAGCCATTAAAACCATCTTAGTGTGATAGCTGGAAAAGAAATTAGGCAGAGGATAGTGTAGAGGAATGCAGTATTTAGACAAGTCCTACACAGATTTCCTTACCTGTGTTAAAATGTGTGAGATAAAAACATATTTGTGTTTCTCTTTATTTTCCTTACATTTCCACCCTATAACCTTTCTTTAGGGATCAATCACATTCATAGCTCATACAATATTTGTCCTATGATCTGAGATAGGATCCGTGAAGACCTCTTGGAGCTTTTGCATTCAGTAACAATAAGTCAGACCGGGCAGGACATTACTGATGTTTGCTTCATGAATTGGGATTTAGCCACATGGCATGGATTAGCAAAGCGTTTTAGCGTTGGATTTGAGAGTTTAGAGTTAAGTCAATTGTTTCAAGGCAAGCAATTTGTTACTCAGAGAGTTCAGATTTTATGTACAATTCTGAAATATTACTGTGATGTAAAACTAGAGATCTCACAAAATGGCTGCACTCTGAACACCTCCCAAATGTCTTTTTTTCCCAGCATTTTTCTACATTTACCCTGTCATCTAATTCCTTCCATAGGCCAGATCAGACTGGGGCAGCAGCTTTCTCCCTGCCTCTCCCCACCACCTCCTCTCTCTCTCTCTCTCTCTCTCTCTCTCTCTCTATCTGTATTTCTCAGTCTGCCAATCTGTTTTGTCTCTCTTCCACCCTCCTCCTTCCCTCTCTTCTTCCTTCCCTCCAGCTCTCTCCCTCTCTCAACTTGACCAGGCAGAAGACCAGAAATAATAGGAGACAGGAAAGAAACTCATATCCACTCCATAGGCAGTGTGTGTATGGGTCCAAGGACCAAACCCAATGGCTTTTTTTCCTTCCATTCTATAACCCTCTAATTTTGCATTTATTTTCGGATGAGAGTTTACTGAACAAACTCCAGAATCGTGTGAGTCAGTCAACAATTACATTGTGATATTTTCACACTGGCCTCTTCACTGCACTCACTCACTCATGTGGAGGTTGTGGCTTTCCTGCTCTTTAGCTGCAGTACTGTTGACACGTTGAGAGTGCTGAAGACCACTTAAGGATGCATTTGATTTAAAATGACAGTGCAGCATGAGAAGGCTTGTGTGAGAAAAACAGACCATCACATTTGTAGCGGAGGTACAGTATATATGTTGAATGGGTAATGTGATTCAGTTATTAAGTTGGGTGCAAGACAGGTAAGCAATTTCCTCTAATCCTGCCAATATTTACAAAAAATGTAACTGAAAGTTTCCCAGTTAGCCTCACGCTACAAAACAGACTTCAAAAAAGGAAGAATGAAGAAAAATCATATCCTTAATTAAGAACTTTCTATTAGTTAAATAAATTAAATGGTTAAAAAATACAACCATAAAGGCACAACTCAGAACAATAACCTAAAATAATATGAACAATTCAGAAACAGCTGACTAGATCAAAATGCTGGCTGACAGCATCACACAACAGCAAGGCAGGCTGCCTCAAGAAAACAGTGACTGCTGTGTCTTTATGAGATATTTTAACAGATGCAGTTAAATGGGGGCAATACAGCCTTCTGTTAAAATTCCAGTTGCCACATGGCATGAAAAAAAAACTGTTATGATGGGCTGAATAATGATCAGCAAGCTCACCTGGTTTCAGAGCTATCCAGGTGTGTGTGTCCTATAACCAGCAGGTGCACACAGCTGAGCAAGAATTAGTTTTTTTTTTTTTTTTTTTNTTTTTTTTTTTTTTTTTTTTAATGACAGCACAGGGCTTCGGTGGGTGTGGCCTCAGCCTGTACTGTCAGTGAGGTAACAACTGAAGGAAGCATTATGTGATATGTCAGCATCACACAATGTCTCAGCACCACCATGCTCCATACTTCCTCACTAGCCAACATCTGAAAGCTGTTAGTGCTGCATTTTCAGGGTGACACAGGAGGCAAAGAATAAATCTTGCTCCTCCTCCGGCGGCAGCAGCAGCAGCAGCAGTTACAGCACATGTGGCTGGTACCAGGATGCCCCTTCATGCATGAAATCTCTCCTCCTGAGGCCTCCATGATGGAATCTCAACATGGTACATGCTGCATGCAGTGGCAAGAAAAGAGGCCATCACTACAGTCAAGATCAGATGGATTTCTTGTAGGACTGGTAGCTGAAGTATAACAACTTCTCAACCTGACTTCAATTGGATGAGATACTTTACTTGGAGATATATTGAGTTTCAAGTCTAACTCTGAGTTGATCTAGGATGACCTGAATACTATGCTCTCTGCATCTCTCAACATTTAGTTTTATAAGGTGGTCACATTTTCTGATTACTTAACTGGACTGAGGAGAGAATGTCTTTACTGCAAATTAGCTACAAATCAGCTTTGACTTGCTTTCAGCTCAGTCTGGTTTGTCCATTTGCCCACTTTTCCACTACTACAAAAAGACACAGGGTACTCTAACAAAAGACAGAAAAGGATAACTGGTACTACTGCAAGCCAATCTAACAACACAATCTAACACAAAAGAAAGGCAAGGCATGGGAAGAGGAAGTAAAAACTGCTATCAGCAAGTGTGATCAGAATGTTTACTTAACTGAGAGAAAGTACAAACTCAAATCCTCTCCTGTGATTGGTTGAGGACTGAAATTCAACAAAGCTTCAGTATATGTGAGAAAAATGTAACAGACTCAACAGTTTCTGATAAATGTTGCTGTGAACAATAATGATTGCAGGTTTCATGCAAGTCTGCAGAGGATGAAGATGGCTGCCAGCAGGAAACTTTTTGTTTTCTTGTTGTCTTGTGAAAGCAGAAGCAAGGAGAGAGAGACAAAGCATTTAACGTGGCAACTTTACTGACATC
The DNA here is from genome assembly GCA_014773175.1 of Lucifuga dentata. Classification (NCBI taxonomy): domain Eukaryota; kingdom Metazoa; phylum Chordata; class Actinopteri; order Ophidiiformes; family Bythitidae; genus Lucifuga; species Lucifuga dentata. Next base: position 169,000 of record VXCM01000234.1, on the reverse strand, counting down.
CTCCCCATGAAAAGAGGAGGTGAAGTGTATGGAGGTAGAAGGCGGCTGTGGCCGTTTAAATGGCTAAAGTCGTATACACTCCCTCTGCTAAACAGTGGGTTAAGAGAACTCATTTAGCCTGAGCTGGATGTTCGGGGAGGGAGAAGAGACCACACTGCATTCTTCTGTACTGAGGTCACTTTTTTCTCCTCAACCATTCTGAAGTACTCAGCGAACTTCGGGTTGGACTGCAAACTCCGTCTGTGGAGCGCTGGGGATCTACTGCACATGCTCAGAAGAGGCAGACATGGCCTGGTGGTGTTTCCTCTGTCAGACAGACTGAGTTTTCCAAAGGCATCATGACGGAATGGTTATCTAAGAGGCTGAACTAGGCAATACAACTAACTTGAAGAAGCCTAACATCAAACTCCATCCACCCACATCTGTGTTTTCAGACTAGCTTCACAGAAAACTGTAGAATTTTCCAATTGCGTCTTTGGGATAATTTCCCCAGACAAACTCATGAATACCATTCGTGTGTCTCAGCGTGCAATGTGAAGGTATGCAGTTCATGAGTTTCTATGAGATCAAGTAGCAGCTTCTCTTGACACTTTGGAGATACACCATTATTTTTTTTTGTTTTTACAAAGATGGATGACTAGAATTAAAAAGATTCTGTTTTTTGAGAGAAGCTGCAACTTTAATATTTACCAAAACAAGCATTAATTAAGAAATATGTGCCTTTTGATATTTTTCCTTAGTTACTTTTCCTGCCCTGAAAGCTTAACTTTTGATTGTTACTTCTGTAACATGCTAATAACAACATATCACACATCTGGTTAATCACAACCACTAAGTAAGTGGGTGGGGCTAGTAAGGCACTGTTTCATCAGCATCCATCATGTCACAGCTGGCCAATCAGAATACAGCAAGCTTTATGGGAAGGGGCTTTAAAGAGACAGTACCCAAAAAGTCTCAGTGCGCACAGTGGTGCTGCAGCAAGGGAGCACTGAAAAAACAATGTTACTTTGAATTTACTTAATTTTTATATGTCAAGCGGTTGCACAAAATAAATTTATTTAGATTTGTCTATATATTTTTAAGTTGACTGCATTTAATATTTATAANTTGCACAAAATAAATTTATTTAGATTTGTCTATATATTTTTAAGTTGACTGCATTTAATATTTATAAGTAATTTCAGTGAAATTAAATTTATAGTTTTAGCTAAAACAAAATTGAGTACATTTCACTTAAATTTCCTTAGTCATTCCAAATAGACCCATGTTGAGTAAACTTAAACACATTTCGTTAGTCTGGCTCAATATTTTAGAATAAATGTAGCTCAATCCAGTGGTGTAATAACTAAATATTCAAATTAAGTGTAATTTTTTTTAACCTTTGTTTTATTCAGAGGTAGTTCGCTGAGCATTAAATGCTCTTTTGCAGGAATGCCCTGCTCACAGACTCACATCTGGTGCCCAGTACAGTCACAGACTCCATCACTCATTCACTTCCCCAACACAGTTTTCTTCTGCCAGTCCAAGGACTGAACCGGTGACCTCACTTCTCTAACCTTTAGGCCACCACTACCCATTTAACACATTTTCACGTGTATACGCATGGAAAAACTGATGTTGACCCCTTTTAGATGTTACATATTAAAATTTAGCTTTATTTTATTGATTTCAATGTGTTATTTTGTTCTGCTCAATATTTTTTGATTAATTGGAATTAATAGAGATGATAATAGAGCTGTGATTTTTTTTTTTTTTTTNATTTTTTTTTTTTTTTTTGTAGTTGCTTTTAATTAAATAAAATTAGAATATTCGAAACACTGGGAGATATAATTCCAACTAATCAGTTTTTTCAGTGTAGAAGTTGAGCAATATATCTTTTTGCACATTAAAGCATTGAAAAGGTTTCAACCAGACCCCTAAATCAAAATAAGAACATGGATATCAGTATAATATGCCCACTTTAAGTTAACTTATAAATTCACCTATTACCTATAAAATAGCAAAAAAGAAAAAAACTTCATAACCCCTAACAAAAATTTTCTCTCACAAATAAAACAAACAAACAAACATACAGAGAACTGTTCATCTCAGCACATCATTCCTGTGGTTTCTTGGTCCTGGAGGAAGTTACTAAATCTAAGCTAGCAGAACTTTTTCATCTTTCACTGCCATGAGCTGATGTCACATCAGGCAGCGGGACTTAAGGGCTTTGGGAAAATAACATTGGCAGGACGTAAAGAGAGGCCCTTTCCAGACCAAAAAAAAAAAAAAAANAAAAAAAAAAAAAAAAAGCAGCAAGAAACCATCACCTGCTGAACAGGTGACAACAATTCATAGCCTTCTTGAATGGGCAAACAACATATTCCTTTCAAATCAGCATGCAGGAAAATGCAGAATCTGGTAAATATTCAGATTATACAGAAAACTTGGTAATTTCCAGCCACTTTCCCCGTTTTTTCATCTATGGTTTTGAAGCTTGCGGAAACTGTTTGGACTTTTGTAGTGGGTTGAAGCATTTCTTCCCTCCAGACAGTTAACCTTATAACTGATATCACCACATATGGTGCACAGATGAATAGAACAACGTCAGATACTGTGAAGAGATGATCACTGAAAAGAAATCTGTGTTCGAAGGTGAAACATTAAGTAACAAATTTGTGCTTCCAGTATTCATCAGATAGAAGCATGCCATGCCTGGCATGATGTTGATGAATCCTGGGTGTATTTTTGTCATTTATATTTACAAACCTCCATTCTTAATAGTCATGCAGGAGAATAAAACAATTGCTACACAGTTTTGACTTTATGTGACTGAAAAATTATTAATGGTTTTGGAATTGGTAAATCTTGTCAAAAAAAAAAAAAGTTGACTCAGTATGTCTGATAAACACACATTTTGACATTTAACTTACAAACTGTATATGTTTGAGTATTACATAGGAAGTTGCTAAAGAGTTGCTCAAGGTACATATTCTGTCATGAATGTCTGAGTTATCCTTTCTCCTTTCATGCTACAACCCAGAAGGAAAAATAAGAAGAAATACTGAGAAATGCTGCCAGATAGAATAATGAATATAACTTCTGCTCGTCTGTAGAAGGAAAAGTTATGGGGGGGNGAATTCTACATGATGCTGACTGCCAAGGTTGTGATAACATGAGAGCTTGTACTTTCCTTGTCTCAAAATAAAGCCTGAACAGAATGTAAAGGCCAAACATTTACTGATCATACAATTAAAAATATTCCTCCAATGTGGTAAATGAGGGATAAAAAGTAAGGAGGGAAGGTAGAAATGGGATCCAAAATATAGCAAAACTGTTTTTAGGTAAAAAGGTGTTCTTATGTATCTAATTTTTGCTCAAAATATTGTTGTCTTTGCGGCACGAAAAGCAGGACATTGTTAATTTTTGTTTCTGAGGCTGAGGGGAAAGCATGACTCATCCAACAGATGGGAATTTTTTCCCTTCATAGTTTCAGGCTTCCTTATTTCCATTTCCACTCCCCCTTCGTTTTTAAAGTTACCTGCTCTCTCCTCTCTCTCTCTCTGTTAAATCTATAGAAATAGCAAGGCCTTTAAAGCACCCATATCTCCTTTCATTCCATCTGAGAACCACAGCACCTCCCCTACTAACTTAAATTCTTCATTCTCTCCTTTATTTGTTATTCTCCTGCTCTGTCCTTCTCCTTTTCCATCTAAACACTGTCAACTCTGCCTCCTACTTCTCCCACTTTCCTCTCATGTGAGCATCTCTGTAGCCTGCAGTATTTATGGTGCTTGCAAAGGGGCGGCAGGCAGCTGGAGTAACAACATTTCCAGACGGGATCTCTGAGCTCATTTCCCCCAAAATCATTCTCACAAACTGCCTTCTGACTTTAGCTTCAAATCAAGGTTTCCTCAACTATTAGACATTTGTAAGTAGATTTTTACAGCTGAGACCAAATGAATAAAACAGGTGTAAGAAATGATTGACAAAGAGATGACAGAACCTATAAACGGAGTAGTAAAGTGACAATGCAGTTTCTAAACGTGGCAATTTGAGCTTTTATAGAGATTTGCTGCATGCAACTATATCACTTGCATGTTTGGCTCCAATAGTCTAATTTCTACTAGTTAAAAAGTATCAGTACAGATGACATGAGCAGAAGAGGAAACTAGTGATAAACGGGGCAGTGGAGTTAAAGCAGCGAGGCCATCTTTTCCAGATGTGAGGAAAGACAACCCTAAACAGGTCAGATGGAAATTACGGTACTTTCAGAATGGAACGAGCAGAAAGCTGCAACCCAGAAAACACTCCACAGACACCAACATGTTGCTTTCTTCTTCAAACACATCAGTGAAATGTCCAAACAACACAGACTTCGGCTAGTTTTGAAAGAAACTTTGAGTCGTCTATTCGAAATGTTTTTGACATATGAATCCAATTTGGAGACACACTCATGAAAGCTTGTGTCACTTTTTCCTTTTTTTTCTGGTCTCCCGTCAAGAATAGAATATTCCATCCCAAAATCATTGTGTTAACTCCCCTCTGCCTGCATCGCAGTAGACTCTCCCAGAGTTTGAGCTTTTGTGGCAGGGAAATATGACACCCACATGCACGAGGGGGTTCTTTGGATTTTGTCTTGTGGCCTCTGACGTTGTGCTAACATGTGGATAACATCGCCAGATGAGGGTCAGAGTGTTTAATTAGAATTTGTCATTGTTCGAGAACTTGTACTCTATCTACATCATTTATTAACAGTCTTTTTTTTTGTCCACAGATAGATTTAGTAGATTAGAGTGGTGGGTATTTTTTTTTAAATTTTTACAATTAAACTTTGTGGATCAAAAGAGACATAAACTGAGCACAAAAATGAACATTCTGCCCTAAAAAGTTTTGCTTGATGATACAACAAGCAGCTCTCCAGATATATTTTTACCAGTTCCATGTGCTCCCTTTCTGCTTTTCCCTGTTTTTAGAGTTTCAACGCTCGCCAGCAGCCGCGCACATTATCTGAAGTCAGGGAAGGATTCAGTCATATTTTCCATCCACTGGATGTCTACGCTGGTGGGGGAGTGAAGGGATAGAGAAAGGAGAGCAGGGGAAGAAAGAGAGAGTGCAAGAGGGAGGGATGGAGAGTGGAGGGGGGCTGGTGCTCTGGAGAAAGCCAGATGTAGAGACAAAAAGAAAACTGGAATAAGAAAGAGGGACAAGGGCCCTTGCTGCATTTTATGTTCTATGACAGAAAAGATGTAAAGGAAGTTTAGTTTGACACGTCTACTCTGCTTACAGATCTTCAGCAAGTCCTGAACAAACTAGTCCCAAGTAGAGAAACTACTAGTAGAGAAAACTAGTAATCTGTCTTTTTAATTAAAAGATGGGTTTGAATTTAACATTAAAGCAACTGGATGGGCATATTCATGGGATCATGATGGTTACGTGGGCTTGATGGTTTCTTCACCATTTTCTTTCACACCCCAACGAGGAGGTGGGTGGAGCTTATGAGNTTTTTTTTTTTTTTTTTTTTTACATCACTGTAGGTAGCTCTGGTTTCAACAGTCTGAAGTGTACGGTTTATTTTGCCTCATGAAAATTCATGGATGCCTTTTGGAAATCCAGTGAATGGAATTGTTATAGGATTTTTTTATTATTATTATTATTTATTTTTTATTTATTATTTTTTTTTACATTATCTAAATACTGAAAATCACAAGACTGGTGGCAGATTTCCAAAACAATAACTAAATTACATTAAACTGAACAAGGGTGGGTAAGCAAATATATTTTGCCTTTCTTAACTGGTATTCTCAAACTAGTCACACTCTCTTTGAGTTTTTTCTCAAAATTACAGAATCTACTGAACCCGGATCAGGCTAAAGTACCGTAACATCTGGAATTTCATCAGATATATGCGATCTATATGATATCATCCCAACCATCTCTTACCTAGTCCATCCTTTAGTGCAGAAAATGGCCGGCTTTAGTGTAAATGACTGCTGTAGTGGCGAGAGTGGTGCTCAGCCAGGAAGCACTACCTTCAGCCTGCAGAATGAAGACAAAAGCCTGGCCTTTAGGAGATGACTGCAGTTCATATGAGGCTCAGTAACAGTCATAAGAGGACCAAAAATTCACCCTGTAATTGAGCGTTTACCCACTGCTGAATGGAAGTCCCTGTTTTCTCTTTTTGTCAATTGTTGCTATTGCTCTGAATGAGTCTGGGCCAAAGCTGGAGAGTTTTTTTCACAGAAGCAACACCAGTTATTTGCTCGTCTGTACGTGAGACAGACTCAAAGTGAGTGAGAATCTCTGTTGGATACCTGTGATTTCCAAAGGATTTGACTCAGACTTTATAAAATGAGAGTTTCAGCAATATTAGCAATTTAGATTAGCGTGTGCTGTAACTCTGCCAAGTGGTTCAGACTATTTGATGCTGCATTTCTAGACAAACCAAAAAGTCTAATCCAAAAACAGTGTAGCAGGTCATATGACACCCCCCCNCCCCCCCCCCCCCCCTTCCAGAATCTGGTATCACATTTAGAAAGCAGATATAGCTCAGCTCAGATGTAGCTTGGACTTACATGACAAATTGACTGTTAGCTGCACTGAAATGTTACACCAAAACATTTGCATGAAATCAAAGAATTCTTTGCATAAAACAGAACTGACTTCACAGCAAAGGCTAGTTGTGCTATTTGTCTGCATAAGATGATTGTACTATTCTACACTAAGAGCGCAGACTTAATTTTTTAACAGTTAATGATAGATAATCTTTATCATGATTATTGACTAAATAAGTGCAGTATTTTGAAAAATAGCTTTTAGATCTACTTTACAATGTGGCTATTCACTTGATAACAGACATTTATGATTTAACAATAAACTGTGCAGTAACTGATTTTATTTACAATACTGTGCAATTTTCTCCCATCATGTACCCTGTAATTTGTCTTAAAAAGGTGACACTACAGTGGGCTTCTGCCTAAAGAAAATATGAAAAGCCTCTGCCAGACCCGTAATTGAGAATAATTAACAAAAATCACAATGGTGTACAGCAGCAGCAAATAACAGTGGTCTTTTTGCAGCGTAGGAAGACATTATAGTTTGAAAAATATATATACACAAATAAATAGCTTCTGGCACCTTAAATCGGGCCAGACGCCTCCCGGCAGAGAGTGAGAGTGTGAGTGAGAGAGGGAGAGAGAGAGAGAGTGTTTTGGCATTGTGAGCAGGTCAAGCAAAAGCTCAAAGCTTACAAGTAGAAACACGTGGACTAGGATGCTACGTGTTGCTTGCTGCATCAGAGGTTTGCTGGTGAACGCTCAGCTCGGTTTAGGTCTTTTTAGTTACTTTGAAAGCCGTGCTTATTCTGCAGGACAGGATAAACCTCAGCAAAGATCCTTCCCTAAACTCAGTTGAGGATACAAGGTCTAGTGTTCTAAACTGCTGCTGATTTTTCATGCAACTGATTTAGGGTTGAAATTTAGCCTATAAAATGTGAAAAAAAATAGCAGTGTCTTCATGACGTGATGCTGATTTAGTCGGACCAACTATCCACAAACACAATAAAACTTTCTGAATATTGCTCAGCCCAGTTAAAAAAAAACAAAACACCTATCTATCCATCCTCCATTCAACAACCATAGCACACATTAAGAAATGCTTCTCTGTGATATTTATTTGTGAAAAAGTCACATTAGTCTCATTGACAGGAAAAAGTTATGACAGTTTTTTGAGTTGTTGTAGTGAAAAAACACCTTTTCCCACAACCTGTTACATCTTAGGTTGATCCATTTCCACAACCTGCCAACAATAAAGCTGGAATTTCCTCCCACAAGTCAACAAGCCTCAGTGAATCCAACTCAAATATTTCCATGCTCCTGTTTCTCTTTATGACACAAAAATTCTGTTGGACATGGGCTGATATCTAGCAATTACCTATGCTGACAAGGACATTGTGGTTATGTATTATCTTGGACTAAAAATTTAATTTATTTCTTTTTTCAGATTGCTGAATTTGAGAGCAAATACAGTTTCTGTGAGAAAGTAACCAGTCAGAATGGAAGGACGTTTGGATATAGCTAAAGCTCCATAAAGTTATTCCGACTGTTTCCACCCAAACCACCAGTCTGAACTCTGAGAGACTCGCCACAGAAATATATCATAGAGTGCTGCAACTTCAGTCCAAGCAAAACACCAGAAAATTACCAGTTCTATTTAAACTCTGTCCTGTGAGCTTCAGATTCATTTCACTCATGGAGAGTCACTCACACAGTACTGGTCAAAAGACAGATTAATATAAAGAAATTCCTCTTAACTGTAACTTACCCATTGAAAACACTTAAGCAAGCAGGAAAAAAAGTAAAACATTAGGCATATTTTTTTGCAAAAAATCACTGTAGATAGCCCACTGGCACTGGTCTTATCAAATGGATTTCCTCCCAGGCAAACAACAGGACATCCCTGTTTTCATTTGATTTCAGACTAACTCGCTCCCAGTAATACTGTTTATCTGCAGTTATTCCTCTTTCATCATTCTCTTCTACTTAAAAAAAAAAAAAAAAATCAAATAATCATGTTTGGTCTTGAAGCTTCCTCACCTTGAACATACAACTTGTTAGCTGCGGCAACATACTGTAAATCACTTTTGTTGCCACATTAGGTGGTAATACAAACAAAGGCTTGATAATATCTCCCTCTACATCACCGCAGCAGCCATGACTGCTAATATTCAAGAGTCAAACAAGCTAAAGGTCTGCTATGCTAGCAGCCTTGTACAGCTGTCATGCTCACAAGGAAACTAAATTGTAAGAAGGATAAAATGGACAAGTTTTGCTTTGTCAGCCTCAGTTGTAGTTCTGCACCTTTAGCTTCACTTTAGCTCAGCTATGTTATGAACTGAATGTTTATCAGCATTCTACAATGAGCCTACAGTGAGCATGTTATGCTAACTGTTAGCATATAATATTTAGCATGTTAGCGTACCTATTTGTGTAACATTTAGCATGCTAGCTCATTAGCAGCTTGCGCAACATGCTAATATTTAATGTTGGCATGCTAGTGGAGCATGCTAACAGAAGTGTGTTACCATGCTAAATTACCTTATAACTAGAGTATAAGCCGAATTTTTATTATCAAATTTCACAACGCAAATCGGGGGGTTGGCTTATACACAAGCAATTCAGATTTGATCCCAGTGAATGAAGTTTTCAAGGGTGGAAATACTACCCATTACCCATGGAAAATAGTTTAAATCATACCTTAGAATGAGATATTTCCTGACAAAACATTTTATCCAGCACATTTTGCAGCAGCCATTTGCAGCGCCCAGTAAGCTCTGTTGTGATTGTTCAAAGACAAAAGAATGGACCAATCAGAGACGACCTTATAAAAGTGCTGTTTCATAATTCACGTACCGGTAGTCTCGTTCAACATTACACAGAGCAGGACTGGAATGAACTGTTTGGCGATTCAGCCAAGGAAGAGCAGTCCGGAAAAGTTAATGTCAGCTAATGTCAGGTACGGTAATCAGCTGTTTACCGGTGCCAGTACTGGATTATTTTCAGACAATCACAGAAATACTATGACAATACCCAGAAAAAAAACAGGTAATTTGCGAAACAAATAAATTGATGGAACAACATCAGGGGGTCGGCCTTATATATGGGTTTCTTTAAAAATCGAAATTTGCAGGTCAAAAATGGGGGGTCGGTTTATACACAATATTGGCTTATACTCAAGTACTGTATATGGTACTATAAGACTGAAGGTACAACCGAGGCTGACAAGTATTTGTGGAGTGTTGACAGTATCTTCATGCGCTCAAGCATTAATTCTAATGTTACGGAAGAGGATTAGGGCCATTTAAGAAAAAAAAAAAGACTGAAGTCAGAATTCTGAGGAAAAAAAAGTAAGAATTCTGAGAAAAAAGTCCGAAATCTGAGATTAAAGTCAGAATTCTGGCATTAAGGTCACATGATATGATTTTGGCTGCAATGTCAGACCTAGATGACAATAACTGGTATTAATGATTGTTGATAATGGTATTTCAGACTTTCTTTCAGTAACAAGGAAATACTTTAGATTTTAGTATGCTGGGAAAAACTATGTCACTCCACTTTACAGGCGTTCTAATAACCTTTCATTACATTAACAAAGATGGCATGTGTGATTCCAATGAGTTATCAGCTTGATAATGCGAAGAGGCAGGGACATGGACACGTACGTCTTCCACCAACCTACAACCTTTGAGCCACTGCCTTACAGAAATTGTTTGATGTGGGAGTCAACGCCAGGGAGATCATGGCAGTGAGTGGCATAGGTGAGATGCTTTATATAAACATACAGAGACTATGATGTCAATTATAAATAGCCTATTATTACTATTACGAGTTGTGAAACATAAAAAATAGAAACAAAAAACTTGTTTGTCTTGCGGGTCTGAAAGCTCACTAAAAAGTTATTGGAAGACCATCAATGGAGAGCAGGAAATGATGGAGCAACGTACTGTCTGTCTGATACTTTAATCTCAGAATTCTGATGTTTTTTTTCTCAGAATTCTGACTTTAATCTCAGAATTCTGAATTTTTTCTCAGAATTCTTACTTTTTTTCTCAGAATTCTGACTTTAATCTCAGAACTCTCTGACTTTTTTTTCCTTAAAATTCTGACTTTAATCTCAGAATTCTGACTTTAATCTCAGAACTCTTTTTTTCTTCCAAGTGGCCCTAATCCTCTTCTGTATAATCTTACAATAAATGCTTGCACCATTTTTTAGCAAACATCTTAATATGCATAAGAAAGAGGACCAGTGGCATATTTAACAACAAGCCCCTAAACATTACATTTTGGCATCTCAGGTATCATGACAAATTGAAGACTCCCACTGGTATTTCTGACTTCTTCTTCACATGCTATGCAACTTAAAAATAAAACACATTTTGACAGGATATGAAGGCAGTAATAGCACGTGTAGCTAATAGCAATAATCATGAGTCAGTTTAATTTAGGTGTGAGACTGAGTCATGCCAGTGAGCCAGAAAAACCAAGAGCATGTCATAAACTGTGATACATGCTGATGTGCTGCAACACAACAGAGAAAAAAAGAAAAAGAAATGTAAGGAACACTGACATGGAGATTGACAGCTGCCTATCTGAAAATGGCTGGTGAGCTGTCAGCCAGATTTCATTAGACAAGGAACAGATGCTAAAAAATACCTGCTTAATCCCTGGAAAATGTTCACTTTCCACACAGCTGAAATCATATTATAAAAAACATACAGGTTTATAAGTTGAGGCTTTAGGTGTCAGTTACGTATATGTCTTGATCCTTGGATGTAGATGTGCCAGAGTCTTCAAGGAAAAAGAAATAAAAACAGCATGAATTATATGCTTCAGCAATCTGAATGATTTTTTGCAGTTATTCAGCTTTAAATCATAAATCAAAATAATGTGGGAAACCTGCCTAATTCAGTTATTAAGGTGTGATATCAATTCCAAATTATATTTACTAGCTGCATTTTTGTAAATGACAGTGAAATTTCTACTCAACTCCACATGTTATTTGCAATAGGAAGATGCATGCCTTATTTTTATACACTTAAAGAAAATGACATTAAATGTAAACAATGTTATCATTTAAGAGAATTTCTTGCAAAATCTGTGCAATTTTCACATAATTTCACCCACAAAACTGAAAATGTTTTGGCATCAAACTAATAGGAGACTGTGCTTAAGTACACACAATCATCATTGCATTTTTGTTTACTTTCCATTTCTATGCCAGCAGTTTTGATCATGTTCAAAATTAGTTCTTATGATGATGTATATGTAATAATCTTATCTTTCACTGATTTTAGAGGTGAAGTCAGCACATCTTTGGGTTGCATGTCCGAAAAAAAGACAAAGGCAGAGAGTAAATGAAAGGTCAGACTGGGCTAGACTATAGTTGTCGAAGCTGCAACGTGTCCACAGTGTAAGCAGAGTGCTTTGTGAATCTGCCAAATTTTCTTCTCTCTCTCCTCCCCATTTGTAACATCACACAGGAAGGACAGCCAAGCTTGATTTGGAAACAGATTGAAACATGGGGTTTGTACATGACTGTTATGTGCACTAAAGGAAGTATTAGTCATTTTATTTACAAGAAAGGGTGGGTGCAAATGCATAAATAATTAAATACTTGATTATTTTAGAATTTTTAAACACTCAGTTGAAGAATAAAATTGTAAATGAATGCAATTGTTTATGAACTTATATTAAAGTTATATTCATTTATAAACTATGCGTCCATGAGGCAAAGCTGTACTAAAACTGCATGTGCTTGATATTCATAGAGTAGGTATATTCTCAGATATTTAAAAAATATATATCAATACAACCATTTTAATGCACATTTAACAAGAAATCTTTAAGTATTAAATCATCGAATGTTTAAACATCTTTAATCGCACTGCTCCCCATGCGTAAAATGCGCACACCACATAAACTGATAAGCTATCAGCATAGCTCTTTCCATATTTCTTACAACCCTATTATCATAAAATATTATCTCTAATACAAAACAATAATAAGTAAAACAAGCCTGCAGATACTCAGGTTGTCTTTAATAAGTCGGTCACACGTCTATAGTGCCCAAACGATTAAAAATCATCGCTTACAGTGTCTCAGGTTGGATAATGAAAAGAAAAAACACCTCATGAAAATTTTCTATTGAGAAAATCCACAGAAACCCTGAAAATGATCGAAACGCATCTGGACACATTGGAGCCGGTGCATTAATAACGACTGCCTCACCATCCACGTTTAAGATGAAACGTGAACTTACTTGACATGTTTTAAGACTGCCCCTCATATGTGATGAAGGAGGTACTCTGACTAGAACATGTACAAGTTATTTGGTGCGCCCAGGACCTCCCCAAAAGTTTAGGCATATAAAAGCCAAGCTTACTCATTTGTTTAGGCAGTAGGGAGTTTCTGCTAGGGTCTGGATTGGAGTTACACAGACCGGACCCTACCTTATATGAGTGGTGTCTGAGGAGAAAAAACAGGATCCCCCTTGCCACAAAGAATCTACATGTCTAATATTTAGACATGTTCAGCTTTGTGGATATTCGGTTAGCGCTTTTGCTCAGCGCAACGGCGCTTTTGGTGAGAGCTCAAGGCGAGGATGATAGTAAGTATCACTCTAAAACATTGATTTTGAGTTGTTTTGGGACTGTGGCACCCTCAGGATGTGGATAGCCCGCAAGGATGCTGAGCAGTTTGCTGGAACTGACATGTTCGGGCTCTGTGGGATACCTGACTCCAGTGGGCAGTGACGGTGAAAATGTGGTACTCAGGGAAGCGTTTTGATGATTTTGGAGATCTGGAAACGAATAGGAATTTATAGAACGGGATGTTCATTGTTTGCTGCTCTCACTGACATGCAATTACATGCTCAGTGCGTCCTCCTGCTGGAGCGCAAAACTATTTCCCAGGGCGAGGAGAGTTTTAGCAGCTGCATCTCTGATGCGCAATGACAGGACGTTGGGTTTAAAGTAGTTTAAACATGAACAAGCACGAAAAAGACTTGAAATGACAGGATCCTTTGATGCAATTTGATTATATTAAGCTTTGAAGGCAGTTTAAATTATAGAAATAGCGCATCACTTCAAAGATTGTATCGGACAATTTTCCAAGAGTTTTATCATAAATGCATCAAAATGGAGCAGACAGAAGTTGGTTGGTCATAAAACATCATAAAGCAAAGATCATGTCAGTTCTTAAATTTAAACTTTTTTGCAGTAAGATGAGACGTTTTACTTAATGAAAGACCACTTTGTCCTGATTGGGTTGAATTGGAAATATAAAAGCACAATGGAAAATTTGCTTTAGTCTGACGTCGACTGCGAAATTGTCTAGACATCAATTAATCACTGTACAGGGGAGGGTGCTGAAAACCGTTTTTGTGGATTAATAGCGTCTCTCGGTGGCAAGTACTGGAATTGTGGCCGATGTCAAGCGTCCAAACCTTGGTCCTCCCACCTCTGAAGGCCAACCACATTTACGCACCCCTTAGCTCAAAATGTGACTAGACCTAGGGTAAGTTTTAGATTTGATCCTGATGTTTAGAGAAAATGTTTTACATCTGAGCAGAAATACTAGAGATGTTATTGGTAGTCTACATTTGTTCTGTCCTCTATTGTGACACTATAGGATTAACTTCCAGGTGCTCTATTAAACTTCCTGTATAATGACAGTCATCAAACACCAAATTTGAGTTAATAGCTCATTAAGCGCAGTTTACAAGACTTTGGCACATCTAAAGTGGTACAGAGATGCTTTATTTATAGAGAAAATGATCTAAATTACAATCTGGCATCCTGTATATTAGAAAAAAAACCACTATGCTACAGTCCAGGCCAAACCCGTAATTGTTAGAACAGTTAAGTAATTAAAACAATTAAGTAATGGGATTGTGTTGGGAAAATTATTAAATAGTTTATTCTGTTTTGTTTTTTTTGTTTTTTTTTGGTGATTTTTAGTGCAAGTAGTGTTGAGCTTTGAGTATGTGGTTGAGGCCTTTTGAACAGAGCTAATTCCCATGTAGTGCACACATCTGCAGGTGTAGCCAAGCTTCAATTTGATCTTACAGTCCATAAAGATTATGGATGTAAATCTCAGAATTACTAATGCAACACTTTATTTTATTTACTAGTATTTTAGTGTATCATAGATAGTCACTCTGTCTTTAGTGATTTGCTCTTACCAGTTGTTACCAAGCTCACAGTGGTTTTCTCCTCTTAGGCCCATTCAGCAGCTGCAGGCTAGAGGGACAGTTGTACAACGACAAGGATGTATGGAAACCAGAACCCTGCCAGATCTGCGTCTGTGACAGTGGAACCGTCATGTGCGATGAGGTGATCTGCGAGGACACAACAGACTGCGCCGACCCCATCATCCCTGATGGAGAGTGCTGCCCTATCTGCCCTGATAGCGATGGTACTCCACTTTGATCCTCCTCAGCATTTTTTTTTTTTTTTTTTTTTGTGGTTCAGTAAGAGTTTTGGCTCCACCTAGTGCTTCCCATTCATCCCTGACCATCCATGGCTTTCTGGCCAGAAAGGGACTTGAGGCCCTAAGCCTGCTTGCTTGCCTAAGGATTTACCTTTGGATTTACCTTTTGTTCAGTTCTTTTTTTCATATATATTCATTTAAAGATGGATTACACCTGGTCTTTGGCAAAGTAAGGCAATGAATACACCAACCAGGATGAGACTACAAGGTGCAACAGGGCCTAAACATGTCACAGTTCTCTCAAAACATTTCTGATATGTATTTCCTACCTTCTCACTGCAGAAATAATTAAGCAGCAAGGCTATAGATCCAAATCAATATGCTTTTTGAAAATATTTCATGTTTGCATTAGCCCTGATTAGCCCAGATAGGACCTGGTGTAGATTTGTAGATTAGATACCATAAGTATCTGAATACAACGTTAAAACAAAGTGATCTGACCTACTCTTTCAGCTTTAAACAAGATAACCTATTGTGATGATTTTGTGACTTTTGTAAATGTTGAAGAGGTTTTGACCTTTTTTCCTTCTCCATTGGTTCTGTAGGACCCCAGACGCCTACAGACAAATATCAGGTATTTTACCTTTATTGTGACATTATAAAGGTCTAGATGCCATAATGTAGTTAGTTTTATCTTTGGCAATGCTGACATAGCCAAGTTTATTTAATTTGCTATTTAGTTTAATTTGTACTTTTCTGTCATCAGGTTTATATTCTTGATGATGCACTTTGTAATTTTATAGTATGAATGAAATGTTGCGGCATAGCCTAATTCCCTTTTTCTGCCTGTCCATAGCCCACCAAGGGAGACATTGGTCCTAAGGGAGACAGGGTAGGTTCCATTTTTCCCAATTTTACTCATATATGTATTATGTAGGCCAAAATTGTTCCTTGATTGAAATAATAGCTGAGATAATGTCATCTGTGACCAATAAAGCCAATGTAACTTTGTCTTTGTTCTGACAGAGATACTTTTTTTTTTAATTAGTTGTAGAAGTCACAACATTACTGCTCTTTTGGTCCAAGACAAATTTCCCTGTGGGGACAACAAAGGTTATCTTTTCTTAACATTGCTGTTACAAATCTTGAATCCCTGTTGCATTTGTATATGGTTGATTCTTTTTGTTTTTATGAGCTTTTTCCAACAAGTAAGGCATGAATTGTCTGTCATGCTACATTTAATGTAATCATTTACTGACTAAATATATGAAACTACATATTTACACTGCATCTTTGCTGTCTGCACTTGTGTAATCTAATCTAAATCATGATCAAACTGCTATGACATAAGTGTCACTAACTTTTAATGTATAGGTCAAAAGGTCATAAGGTCATTAAAAGTTCAAAGGTCACAAACATCTGAAGCAGTGAAAGTCACATTTAATATTCAGTAATAGAAGAAAGAACACAAAATTATTTTAAAATGAACTAATTTACACATTCCTGAAAATTTTCATGATTCTAAGAAGCATAGAGTTGTATTGTCAGTTATTTGAAGTCCTAATAGCAGCAAATAAGGAAATATATTTAAACAAAGCAAAAGATTGGCATAGCAGTTTGTACAACAAAACAGGCAGCATATATTTACTATTATTTGTTACTCACAGATGTTAATATAAGTAATTATTTGTAATGACTTGATATATTTTTTGTTCTATGAGCATATAGAATTCTTCCTGCATGGCAAATTAAGATAAATGAAAAGTAGTTTAAATTCTGATAATAAGCCATGTTTGCCTGTTTTTCTGCAGGGTGTCCCTGGTCCTCCTGGCAATGATGGAATCCCCGGACAGCCTGGCCTTCCTGGGCCTCCAGGCCCCCCTGGCCCTCCTGGCCTTGGCGGAGTAAGTATACACTTCCAACATCGAGGAATTCAAGGATTCAGCTCAGTACATGATTAAATTCTCTCTCCCTCTCTCTCTCTCTCTCTCTCTCTCTCTCTCTCTCTCTCTCTCGTTAGGGTTAATCTTTTTTCTTGACAGCCATCTTGTATTTTTGGTCATATTTGAGTAATAGTGATCATCAAGTGATTGTCCTTAACACAGTTAAGGAGAAAGATAAGTAGAGATGGCTTTTTCCAAGAGAGAACAGAGGAAATCTCTTCCCCGTTTACTTCAGCACTGGAGCCGCAGATGGCTCCGTGATGCTCATGTTTAGGTCTGAGTTAATATTATAGAAGTTTTGAACGTACTTCACTGTATAAATACATCTGATCAGCATCCTTTATTGAGGCATGCAATATTTATACTATATAGAAAGTTTGAGAAATTAAGAGCACTTAAAAAATTGTTCTTTATCTTTTGTTTAGTTTTACCACTGCATGGTCTTTCAATGATCTAGAAAACAGTTTACAACAGTTTCATTAACACATTTCTTTATCATTTCCCCTACAGAACTTCTCTCCTCAGATGAGCTATGGTGACCATTCCAAATCCAGTGGCCCACCTGTTCCAGGCCCAATGGTAGGACAGATTAACTCTCTCTCTCTCAACATAATGCCTGAGTGGTTTGCTCAAATATAAGAACAGACAACCTTTTTTGCTGAATATACAAAAAGTCTCTGTTTAGGTATGATGCCCTTATGTGGTCAGATCGTCAGGAAGGCATGTCTAACTTCAGCTTATGCTATGCTGAATATTCTAAAAATGTTTTAAAATTTCTGCAAAGCTTCTTTCTAATGGCAGAAGAAATACTTCTCAGATTTTGCTGTTGTACATTACTGTGCAACATTAAAAAACTGCTGTTCTAGCTAATGTGTACTAATTCTCAACAGTTTTGCTTGGTTTCTCAATCATTGGTTGTGGCATATCATCTCACAGACAAATCAAATCTAATGACTTTTTCCTCATCTTTAATAACAGGGTCCTATGGGTCCTCGTGGTCCTCCTGGACCCCCTGGCTCCTCTGTAAGTATTTCATGACAGTTCAACTACTCATTTAGACAGTGATAGGTAGAAAATATTCCTGAACATTTAAGTTATTTTGGCTTAACCCAGCTCGACTGGGTCAAGTTTTCTTGTATGAAATTGCATCTAAAATAAATACATCAACATTTAAGAAGATACTGTATTGATCCATTGTTCTTGTTGTCCATCAGGGTCCTCAAGGTTTCACTGGCCCCCCTGGAGAGCCTGGTGAGCCCGGCGCTGCTGTGAGTATACCAAATGTTTCTGCTAAATGAATGTTTCCCAGAGTTTGTCTGCAATGAAGATGTTAAGTTTACGTGAAAATGGCACCCCTTTCCACCTATGCAATAATCAGATCAATACTCTACTGTCACATTGGAGAAGTGTGGTTTGTTGACCGCTTTCCACATCACATGCAGTCATGTGACATATAATATGTGTGTATAGTAGTATATGGAGTTCATTATAGTATATGCAGTGTACTTTTTTGCTCTAGTTTTTATGCTTAAAACTCAGTAAGATGCTGTTTACTGTTTACCTCTTAACACTTCCTGTATGCTCTATTCCACTTCCTGTTGTAATTACTGACCTACTAACACAGATCTGAATGCATGCACACACGCACGCGCGTGCACACACATACACACACACACACATATGATTACATCAAAAGTACATATTTATAAATGAATGATTATATTTAATTATTGTTTTCCCATTATTTCACTTGATAATCCAGTCATTTGTTGGTGTTTCTAGGGTCCCATGGGGCCTCGTGGTCCTGCTGGCCCCCCTGGAAAGAACGGAGATGATGTAAGTGATCTGTCTCTGTAAAATACAGGTCTTCCAATCTGCTGGTTGTTGTACAATTGCAATCACACTTTTTCTACAAAACATAGGTAACACTGTTTACTGTTATAAATCCTACCATGGGACTACTTTAGAATTTCTTTATTGTCTTTAGGATACAATAATTAAGGTTAGTAGGCAGTGACGCTTTTACTTACTGAGCTGGTCTTACTCACCTTCCTATGTGTCTCTGACAGGGTGAGCCTGGCAAGCCTGGTCGCCCCGGCGAGCGTGGAGCTGCTGGCCCTCAGGTAAGTGTTGCCCATAGACGGCAGA
This sequence comes from Lucifuga dentata, assembly GCA_014773175.1. Classification (NCBI taxonomy): domain Eukaryota; kingdom Metazoa; phylum Chordata; class Actinopteri; order Ophidiiformes; family Bythitidae; genus Lucifuga; species Lucifuga dentata. The sequence continues at coordinate 149,943 of VXCM01000234.1, read as the reverse complement.
GGTCAGCTGACAGCAGATTCTATGTGGCATTTATATTAAAGCCATTAGTTAGTCTAGGTCTTACAAACACCAACACACACACACACACACACACACACACACACACACACACACACACACAAAATGATCTCTTACTTTATTTTTCAAATGTCTATCCGTTTTATAAGTAGATCACACCTGATCAGACCATTTTCAAGCACATTCAGAACCTTCAAATCCTGATTGTACTTCCTCTCCAATATCAAAGTATTACAGGAAATTATCATGCATCATATAAGTTTTGAAAAGTCAGTTTTTGAGATATCTCTCGTTTTTCTTTTCTTCCTCCTCAGGGAGCCCGTGGATTCCCCGGAACCCCTGGACTCCCCGGCATCAAGGGACACAGAGTAAGTATTTAAGTGCATGAAATACAATCATAATCATTTTCCAACTGCTGCCATAGGTTATGATTGGCATTTAAACTTATTCTGATTGCATTTGTCCACAGGGTTTCAGCGGTCTGGATGGAGCTAAGGGAGACGCTGGACCTGCTGGCCCCAAGGTAAGATAGCAAGACTTTGAAGTATCTGATTCAAATGCTGGTCTCAAGAACAGGAAACTATAGCAATAGCAATCCCCCGTTTGCTGAAATCCTGATGCTATAGTTATCAGATTGGCATTACAACTTTTAACTTATTCTTTCCTATGTGTTTGTCTACAGGGAGAGGCTGGTGGCCCTGGTGAGAACGGTGCTCCTGGTGCCATGGTGAGTTTTTGGTCATTTTAGTCATACAGGATGTTAGACCTTGGTATAGCTTTGTTGATGTAAACATCATTCAAAGGGAAAGAAACTGTTTTCATGCTAACAGTATAGTCAAGCTACAACTGAGTAAAGCCGTATAATATCTAGAATGTCAGTTAGGTTTTCATCATATGTCATTCTAATAACATTAGAATTCTTTCATCTAATATCATTCTTTCTTTTTGTCTATCCCAGGGTGCTCGTGGTCTTCCTGGTGAGAGAGGCCGTCCTGGACCTCCTGGCCCTGCTGTAAGATCTGTCATACTTGTCTAATATTGGGTCTTTTCTTAATTTTATCAGTTAGCTATAACTCCTGTAATTTTTTGGTGAAAAGTAAGTTTAAAACTGGAACATTGCACACTCCATGTCTGTTACTTGCTATAGTTTAGAGCTGCTAATAATATTTGATTTGTGAGTTCATAAGCCTCATTCTTTGGTCTAATCTTTACTCTGCAGGGTGCTCGTGGTAATGATGGCAACTCTGGTCCTGCTGGACCCCCTGTAAGTACTATTGTTTACATACTGTAGATGCCATATTACTAATTTAATACCAAATACGTTCTATTAATGGAAAGACTCATTGTTAGTTTTCCATAAATTACTGGATGTCTTTGTGTATCAACATTATCTCTCTCCAGACAAAAGTTAACACCATGTGACTTTTGTTAATATTTGACATCTTTATTTCCAGGGTCCCACTGGACCTTCTGGTCCCCCTGGATTCCCCGGTGGTGCTGGACCTAAGGTAAGTCTTCTAGTTCTCCAAATGTTTTCCACATTCAACAGAAGTGACCATAAAAATGGCAATTCAGCCAGCTTGCTTATGAACACTGGACTTACAGTCATTCATCAGTTGGTTTTAGTTGGTTATTGGAAATAAATAAATAATAATTTTAGAGATATTGGAAAGCCTGACAACATTACAAATGGTGGCTATTATTGTACCAAAAGCTTCAAAAAAGATTTGCCCTGACAGTCAGGAAGAACATATGAGGAACCATTCTCACGACAGTAGTTTTCCTCTCCCTCACCTTGTTTGTCCCCCTGCAGTCTTCAATATTAGGTAGAAAATTGGGGGCATCTAATCTCTGTAAGGTTTAGCAACATCACCCTGAATGGACTGTAGGAGATTTGAGTGTACCCAGGATCATTACTGAGAGGGGAAACATCCTACTGCAAATTCCATTTGGACGGGATGATTTCACAGCATCTCCTCTCCTCTTCATTCTACACCATCACCCTTTAGCCACCATGTTGCCAAAAATAAGGGGAACTTATATCCCAGATCAATGTCATAGCCACCAGATGGCATCATTATTACCCCTCCCTGTGGTAATAAAGGCCTTTTGCTATCAGATGAGGAATCAAATGTGATATCCTCTAACTGTCTGAGTCAAGGATAGAAGAGTAGAAAACTGGTGGAAATTTGACCTCTATTTACACTTTTTGCCTCTATTTACACTGTAAAGCAAGTCCTCTCATCCCTACCCAGAGTCCTCCAAAATCCCAGAGCAAGAATTAATATTTTGAAAAACTAGTGAAGAAGATATTTCTTATAATATAATATAATATAATATCATATCATATCATATCATATCATATCATATCATATCATATCATATCATATCATATAATACCATATAATATATAATAGATTGTAGATCTATTTATTATATAATGTAAGCAGTCATGGTGCTAACATGCTAAGATGCTAACATTTCTTTACGGTCCATCATTTATGTCATTTCACTCACTCACTCATACATATTTACAGATATTATGCTGCAGATTTCTGTGACATTGTTATTGAATTGCAGCTATTTGTTTCCTATCACAGGGAGAGACTGGTCCTCAGGGAGGACGTGGATCCGATGGACCCCAGGGAGCCCGCGGTGAGCCTGGTAACCCAGGACCCGCCGGAGCTGCTGGATCTGCTGTGAGTTTATGCTGGGCTTACGTGTAGGCACATCTCAATGCAAATAAAAGTTATATATAACGGGAATAATTCTAATTTTATTTCAAACTTTTTGCTCCCAACACTTTTTCCTTCCTCATAACAGGGCGCTCCTGGATCCGATGGCTCTGCTGGTCCTAAGGGTTCTCCTGTAAGTATCATACACATTGATATATAAATTACACTTTAATCCTCAACTCCTAAACATGAAATGAAGTAACAACCATGACTGTATCCCATAGGGTGCTGCTGGTATTGCTGGTGCCCCTGGTTTCCCTGGAGCTCGTGGCCCTGCTGGAGCCCAGGGAGCTGTTGGTGCCCCTGGTCCCAAGGGTAACAGTGTGAGTAAACAATACTATAAAGTGACATTTGTGTGAATTAAAATGAAAATTTGGAATCAACACATATTGGTCTTCAGCATTATAGAGGTTCAAATTAATCTGACAGCAAAAATTTAATATGTGTGTGTCTGCCAACAGGGTGATGTTGGTGCCCCTGGTCCTAAGGGAGAGCCTGGTGCCAAGGGAGAGCCTGTAAGTACTATTCTCTTATACACCTTACCATTTGTTTACCAGCATATATGATATTTAAAAATGGCATAACATTGAAGACCTGCTGTATGAATGACTTCTCTTCTTTGCTTTCTTCTCCAGGGTCCCTCTGGAGTTCAGGGACTTTCTGGCCCTGCTGGTGAGGAGGGAAAGAGAGGAGCTCGCGGAGAGCCCGGTGGTGCTGGACCCCGTGGACCTGCTGGAGAGCGTGTATGTTACTCCTTCTTTCTCACCTACATCAAGAAGTAAAACAAAATTATAAATCATGGACCATCTGTTTCGGATAAAGATGTAAAGATTACACGTCCAGCATCCACGTACATATAAGTACTGAAATAATTGACAAATTCTCAGCATCAGTCATGATAGAGAAGCAATGTATGTCCCTAGAAAATATTCTGTTCATGTATATCAAATTCCAAGGAGGATTCAGCCTTGAGATGTTAATCAAAGCTTTACACCTCAGGTAGTGACATTGTTTTTGTGTCTGTTTTTTTCATTAGGGTGCCCCTGGTGCTCGTGGTTTCCCTGGTGCTGATGGAGCTGCTGGTGGCAAGGTGAGTCAGTATATTTGCCCAAAGAGCCCAAAAGCGAGGTCAGGATTAAATTAAGTCAAACTTTGATTTAAAGCGAGGGAAAAAATTCTCATTCATACTAATTACGCTGATTTCATGGCACTCATAACACGAGTTTATATACTCAAACCATTCAGTTCACTGTACTTTAAACACGCACATTTATGACTAGCATTCAACTCTCCTAACTTCTTCATTTCTATGACAGGGAGCCCCTGGTGAGCGCGGCGCCCCCGGTGCAATGGGACCTCAAGGAGCCACTGGTGAGTCTGGAAGCCCTGGCGCACCTGGTGCACCTGGACTGAAGGTGAGTTATGCAACATATTTCTGTGTTGTTGACGCATCACAAATGCTCCTGATTTGCTGATACATACTGAAACATATAGCATATATAGCACAGATTGACATGATTGATCTGTTTGCTTAAAGACATAATCTCTTATTTTTTTAATGACTTTTATATATAATTATCTCTCCCTAGGGTATGACTGGTAGCCCTGGAAGCCCTGGTCCTGATGGCAAAGCTGGACCTGCTGTAAGTACTTACTCACAAATAGTTTCCAACAAACCTGACTATTAAATGACAACCTTTTGATGACTTAAGATATTGCTCATTGAAGATTGATTGCTGTTTAATCACAACAGGAGGATGATAAATTAAGTATTGTCCTCTCTTCCAATGTTCTTTAGGGTGCTCCTGGACAAGATGGTCGCTCTGGACCTCCTGGCCCCTCTGGAGCCAGAGGACAGCCTGGAGTTATGGGATTCCCCGGACCCAAGGGAGTTGCTGTGAGTTAACGTCTCCTTCCCCTGTTTTCAGCTGCAATAGAGCTTCTAGAAGGTGTGTAGGATCATCCCATAAATTATACTTTGTTCATCTTTTGTTGTACACATACATTAGACTAAATAACAAAAGTCACTGTAGCAATAAATAACCAGAAATACTATAGGTGCAGGAAGTCATTCAGAATAACAGATAAATATGAATTCTAGCTAGTTCAGTGCTTAAACTATGTTTTTCAGCCCATAAAGGTAAAATCCAAAAGGAGGAGGAATAGTAATGCAATTTGTTTTTTTTTTTTCCATAGGGTGAATCTGGCAAGCCTGGTGAGAGAGGTCCCGTTGGTGTTACTGGCTCTGTTGTAAGTTCTCACATACTTGCAAAATCAATCTCTACCACTGAAAAATAAGTTTTATATCATGGGTATTCATCATTGGGTTGGATCTGAAATACATGTTTTTGCTCTTAGGGTGCCCCTGGCAAAGATGGTGATGTTGGTGCTCCTGGACCTGCTGGCCCTGCTGTAAGTATATCTTTTCTGCATTATTTACCTAATTTAACATGTCTATACTGATATTGGCATCTGTATTTTAAGTACTATTACTGGAGGCTGCCTATAGTTGTATATTTCCAAACAGAGAAATGATAGAAGATGAATGAAGGTTACTTATCATTTTGTTTGGTCTTTTCTATTTAGGGACCTGCTGGAGAGAAGGGAGAACAGGGACCAGCTGGTCCTGCTGGATTCCAGGTAAGATTCTGAGAATAATCCAGCCATCTAAGATAACTCTTTTATTTTGTTGACATAAGTCTAAGTAATGTCACAATTTCATTTGTTAGCTTAACATATCTCCCTTATTAATTGTGCAGGGTCTTCCTGGACCTCAGGGTGCTACTGGTGAGACTGGCAAACCTGGTGAGCAGGTGGGTGTCACAGTAAATTGTGAATGTACTTGTTCTTGTATGTGTATTTACTTCAGTAAGTTCTAATAAGGTATTTAAAGTGGCTTTAAATGATGACCAATGACACACACGGTTCAGATATAAAGTACTGTACATACAAGCAAAAACACATTCGGGAGTAATATTAAGTTTTAAAACTTTTTTTAAAATCATCATACACATCATTTGTCATTTATTCATGGATTGCCATGAACATGTTGTCACAGTAAACCATGATAACCTGCTGTACTCTGTCATGCACAGGGTGCTCCTGGTGAGGCTGGCCCCCCTGGCCCATCTGGACCAAGAGTGAGTATCTGCTCTTTCCTTACTTGCACATTTCCAAAATACAACATTTTCAGCATCCATGGGAGACACATTGCCACAATTTTTTTTTTACCTGATTGTGGCGGATGCATTGTTTTTCCCCTGTAGGGTGACAGAGGTTTCCCTGGTGAGCGTGGTGCCCCCGGAGTAGCTGGCCCAACTGGACCTCGTGGTGCTAATGGTCCTGCTGGTAACGATGGAGCTAAGGTAGGTAATTAAGTTTTTAAAGCTGAATTCACAGGGACCATTCACAGTTAAATTGAACTATTTAAAGTGTTTGTAAGTAGTTTGAAACACTTCAAAATGCACAAATAGATATTTGTCAAGGCCTACAAAGTAATAACAGTCATACTTATAAAACAGAAAAATAATAAAACATGTCATTTCAAACCAAAAGAAGTATTCTAATCAGGGGCGGCAGCAGGATAATGCACAACCTTCTGGCCTTTCAATATCTTACAATATAGAACTCCATCTATTCTCCTCACTCATATCCATGGAAGAAAGAATCTTAAAAACAATACATTCACTAAATCTCTCTTTAAGTCCTTTCTAAAGGAAGTTATGCTTTTAGTGATTCTGTGTTGTAGGGTTTTTGACATGTTGCCAACATAAACTAGGCTACTTATACATTTGATTGTGTTGATGAGGTACACTGACATGATAACAGGATTGGGTGTTTTCCAGTATGAGCCATACTCATATTGCTGAAAAATCTCATAATATGAAACTCCTCATTTGATTATTATAACTGATCAAAAGCCCATATGTGGTCGAGTGTATGTATGGCAAAACATTAATATTATATCTATAGAGCCACTCTGATATGAAAATAAGTACTGGTTCTGTACCATTTGCTAGGTTAACTTCCATGCATCTGAAAATTAAAAAATAAATAAATTAAAAAATAATTAAAAATAAATTCTGTGTTCACACATTGAATGTCTATGGCAGTCTTTGGCTTGCTACATTTTGTTTGCTTGCCTCACACACTATTCGCTATATTCCCGTTGATTTTTAATGCAGACCTTAATGTAGCTGACTGATAGTTTTATTTTTAGATAACACTCTCATAGTCTCTCATTGGGTTTGTTTAAGCCTTCAAAAATTCATCAGAAGGCCTCTCTATCAGGTTTTATTGAATTTATTCTATACAACTTCCTTGTTCCACTGTAGATGTAGCTAAAATAAAAAAAGATAAAATGTCAATAACATGATAGAAAGTATAGTTTGCAGCCATATTTTTAATCAGTGGCACATACAGACATTTCCACATTTTGACTGAGAAAGTTCTGGAAAAGATCTTCCTTTGTAATGTTCTTGCTTCCACTCTGTTTTATCACAAAAATATACCAACATGAAAACCTCAAGTGATCTGGATCAACTTGGATTTATATTTACTCATTCTTACATCATGCACTGGCTTGCTCACATGCAGTCGATTGCATGAATGGAGATTAATGTATATATGGTTTTGTGTGTGTGCAGGGAGAGCCCGGTGCTAATGGTGTCCCTGGTGCTGCTGGAGCCCCCGGTATGCAGGGAATGCCTGGTGAGCGTGGCTCTGGAGGTCTCCCTGGTGTAAAGGGAGAGAGAGTAAGTATTTTAATAAAAAATTTATAATTCTCTAATTGGTCACCCAAATCTAAGTTTTGGGCGTGGCTTGGTTCTGTTGAATTTTACTGTTATAGGTCTAAACTTATATTGTGTGAACTTTTCTCTCTTCTCAGGGTGATGCTGGTGCCAAGGGTGCTGATGGAGCTCCTGGCAAAGATGGTATGCGTGGTTTGACTGGTGCTATTGGACTTCCTGGACCTCCTGGTGGTCAGGGTGAGAAGGTAAGAAGGGACACAACTTGGACCAATTAATGCATTTTCATAATTTTGATAAAATATTTTTTTTCTTTTATCATGACTAATGTCATCTCTCTTTATTTGCATGTGCTTTTAAACAAATATCATATACAACATATTCAGTGGCATAATTGCTTCCTGTGACGTGTAGATTATATAGTTCATAAATCTGAACATAAATTGGTTTATTTGTACAAAATTTGATGTCCAAATTAGTTTGCTAATTTTCTCCTCCACATCCTCTGTTTTTAGGGTGAGGGTGGCGCTGTTGGAGTTGCTGGACCCACTGGACCTCGTGGTTCCCCTGTAAGTTCATCTACAAAGAAACGCCTGAATCCTCTAGAATCCAAAACACATACATCATGTACTTTGTAGTGCAATATATGATGTATATAACTCATTTGGAAAGAATGGATTTAGCAACATATGTACAGTATTTTGGCATGTTAGAAACAGAGAAAACACAGTGACTCAGTGACTTCTGAATAACATAAAGGCAACAGCATGTATTGTGATCATCATTCATAATGCTTCATTCTAATTAATGTAACAGGGTGAGCGTGGAGAGACTGGCCCACCTGGACCTGCTGGATTTGCTGGACCCCCTGTAAGTACCTCATACATTACATTTTTTCTTCAGATTTCGACACTTTTAACTGTGGAAAAACATATCCCACTCTCCTAAGACTTAAGCTTATGTTAAACAAGAAAGTGTGACTTTAACTTTTACTTCTCTTGCATCATCCCACCACAGGGTGCTGATGGTCAGTCTGGTACCAAGGGAGAGAGTGGTGACACTGGTCCCAAGGGAGACGCTGGTCCTGCTGGCCCCACTGGACCTGTTGGATCTGCTGGTCCTCAGGTAGGTTGGATCACATGTCACATTAACAGCCACATATTCATAATCATTCAAAACTCTGAAGTCACATCTGCCAACCATGTAGTGATGTGTTACTTTAATTTAATTTAATTATTGAAAATAAACTGGAAATAAATTGCTAAGGATTATTCTGTGCGATTTTAAACTGTGATTCTTCTCTTACGTTCACATTTGTGACAACAGGGACCTCCTGGATCTCCTGGACCTAAAGGTGCTACCGGTGGCGCTGGATCCCCTGTAAGTATTCCATTATTTTCTGAGCTATTGTGCAGTTAGATACCATTGAAAATGTTAATACTTTTAAGATATTTTCTTTATGTATGTATTTGTAGGGTGCCACTGGTTTCCCAGGACCTGCTGGCAGAGTTGGACCCCCCGGCCCTGCTGTAAGTTTTCAATGTCCAATGCAATTATGATGTCATTAAGCAATAATAACCAATACACAATCTGGTCTTCTCGATATGGTTCAACAAGACTTAGCTTGACTAGACTCCTCTATGTCTTTCCAGGGAGCTGCCGGACCCCCTGGACCTGTTGGACCTGTTGGTAAAGATGGCGCAAGGGGAGCTCGTGGTGAGACTGGTCCTGCTGGTCGCCCTGGTGAGGCCGGTGCTGCTGGACTCACAGGACCTGGTGGAGAGAAAGGATCTCCTGGTGCTGATGGAGCTCCTGTAAGTAAACTCAAATTCTACAACAGAAGCCAGGATATGATGATTGAGCAATTTTGTGGGTATTTAATACTTTGTGCTTGTTAACTGTCCTTCTATGCAGGGTCCCGCTGGTATTCCTGGACCTCAGGGTATTGCCGGACAGCGTGGTGTTGTAGGTCTGCCTGGACAGCGTGGAGAGCGTGGTTTCTCTGGTCTTCCTGGACCAGCTGTGAGTATTCTCTGTCAGTCAACATACAGAGTAAAGTACATTCTACTTTACTCTGTCAGCTGAATTCCAAACAGTTTAAATTTAGTGAGTTGTTGAAGTGCAACTACCTTGTACGTGAAATCTGATTCTTATTCTGGAATATTAGACTAGAGCTGAAGATTAAACTACTGCTCTTGTTTTCACCCAGGGAGAGCCTGGAAAGCAGGGATCTGTTGGACCTGTTGGTGAGCGTGGACCTCCTGGACCTGCTGGACCACCTGGACTATCTGGTGCTCCCGGAGAGGCTGGTCGTGAGGTACAGTATGAGCCCTCAGTCTGCTGATGCTCACTCAGAATCAAGTAGGTTGTTTCTAGCCCCTGAACATTATCATGAATGACCAGGATCACTATTCTTGCATAGGGATCTACTGGTCACGATGGTGCCCCTGGTCGCGATGGTGCTCCTGGCCCCAAGGTAGGCCTCTCCCTCTGGACTGCTTTTCATTATTATAAGGTCCCAAATGAACACATAAACTCAAATAGCCCACCTCCTGTGTTTGAGTTTTTGTTTGTCAGTCTTTAGACTAGAATGACTTCAGAATAGAAACATAACCATTAGCTATTTTAACTGCCTAGCATCGTTTATGTTATTGTTATCCTCTCATTGGACTCACTTCCTGTTTGGCTGCTCCTGTAGGGAGACCGTGGTGAGAGTGGCATGGCTGGACCCCCTGGACCTCCTGGTGCTCCTGGTGCCCCCGGAATTGTTGGCCCGTCTGGAAAGACTGGTGACCGTGGAGAGTCTGTAAGAACCCTAAACTAAATCTGATTATAAACTCTACACATAGCTGCTGTTAATTGTACACTTCTTTTAAAATTAGCAGCCACCGTATTGATTTTATTTTGATCCGATCTCTCTCTTCTCTTTAGGGTCCCGCTGGTCCTGCTGGTCCTGCTGGCCTTTCTGGTGTCCGTGGTCCTGCTGTATGTTTGCCACTACATAACATTAGCATATAAAAACTGTTCTGTATATAAATACATAAATATATGTATAGACTTATTTCAAAGTCTTGCAGAACAGATGGCATGTTGACCACCTGTTGCTTTTCATCAGGGTCCTGCTGGTGCTAAAGGAGACAGAGGAGAGGCTGGAGAGGCTGGAGAGAGAGGCCACAAGGGACACAGAGGATTCACTGGCATGCAGGGTCTGCCCGGACCTGCTGTAAGTATACCTCACTTTGGCATCCATTGCTTTATTCTCTAGCAATCACTGACCACTTTTTGTAAATCTGCTTCAAGCAGATTTTTAGGACCACCAAACAGTGGCTGATTAGCCATTTTTAAAATTTGCATGATCTCACATAATAGAGATGTCTGTCATTTGTGGCTACTTTATCACTGAACAGGCCATTAACTTGTATGTTGTTTTTTTCATATATTTTTGAGGATTATAAAAAGTATACACAGTTTTTGTTTTTGTTTTTTTAATCCAACAATCGCAATTCAGACTAGTTTTGATTTTTGTGGTATATTGGTCCATTCTTTTTCCAAGTGTGTGATATGTTCTTTATCTGCATCTAGGGAAATGCTGGAGAGCGAGGACCTGCTGGTGCCTCTGGACCTGTTGGACCTAGAGTAAGTACAAGTGTCACAATCTGTCACATTATCAGTTATAACATAAAATGAATTCTCTACACTTCTAGTGTAACTGTATTTGGATGTCCTTGACTGAAAAAGTGATGAATTCATTGGCAATAGTGTATTTATAATATTCCAGAAAGAGATAAAAAAAAAAAAAAATTTGCATAAAATAAAGGGTTACATAAACACAATGTCAGTAAAATGGCAAAGTAAACCATTCTGAACTGATGTTTTCTCTTATTAAGTGATCATGTGGCTTTCACTTTATAGGGACCTGCTGGAGCCAATGGTGCCCCTGGTAAGGATGGCATGAACGGTCTGCCTGGACCTATTGGACCCCCTGGACCTCGTGGTCGCAACGGAGAGATGGGAGCTATGGTAAGTTGTGCTATGATTTTATGTCTTGGTAAAACAAAAAAACATGCCCATACATTCACAGAAACTTTCCCATTTTTCCCAAGTGTAAACTGCTGCTATCTCCAAACAGGGACCTCCTGGACCTCCTGGACCTCCTGGACCCCCTGGACCTCCTGGCAGTGGCATGGACTTCATCAGCCAGCCTATTCAGGAGAAGGCACCAGATCCCTTCCGTAGTGGTGGTGGCCACTACCGCGCTGACGACCCCAACGTGATGCGCGATCGTGACATGGAGGTTGACACCACCCTCAAGACCCTGACTCAGAAGATTGAGAAGATCCGCAGCCCAGACGGTACCCAGAAGGACCCTGCCCGCATGTGCCGTGACCTGAGGATGTGCCACCCTGAGTGGAAGAGCGGTGAGTGCCAAACAAGGTTCAGCTCTGTACTGACAGAACCAGTACGTCAAGTTTCACAGGAGGATGAGCTCAGCTTCAAACTCTTTTATGTTTGTTTGTTTGCACAGGCATGTACTGGGTTGATCCCAACCAGGGCTCTACTCTGGATGCCATCAAGGTTCACTGCAACATGGAGACTGGTGAGACTTGCATCCACCCCAGCCAGTCCAGCATCCCCATGAAGAACTGGTACCTCAGCAAGAACATCAGAGAGAAGAAGCACATCTGGTTCAGCGAGTCCATGACCGGTGGATTCCAGGTGAGAACACAGAAAATTACTGCTTTTGACTTTGCTGGTACCCATGGCCAACGTGTCAATCCAAGGAAGTGTCTCAATTAGCCGCACCAAAATCTGTCCAAACGTTGAGAAAACATCAATGATATACTAATAGATCAACAACACAAGAACATTCAGTGCCATGTTTGGTTCATCCATGATAAACTAGTGCTGAAACCCATGCATCCCCTGCTGTCCTCTCCACCATGCAGTTCCAGTATGGCAGCGATGGAGCTGATGCTGAGGATGTCCTGATCCAGCTTACCTTCATGCGCCTGATGGCCAGCCAGGCCTCTCAGAACATCACATACCACTGCAAGAACAGCATTGCCTACATGGATTCCGCCACTGGCAACCTGAAGAAGGCTCTGCTTCTCCAGGGCTCCAACGAAGTTGGGTTCAAAGCCGAGGGCAACAGCCACCTCACATACAGCGTCAGTGAGGACGGCTGCACGGTGAGCGCTCATTATTTACCTTGAAGGAGTTAAAATTCTAAAACGATATATGTCAACCATTATGGCAAATCGTACATCTTTTTTCTCTTTCTACATCAGGATTTTCTGATTTTCTGATTCTTTTTGTTTCTCTCCATAGTCACACACTGGCACATGGGGCAAGACAGTCATTGACTACAAGACATCAAAAACATCCCGCCTGCCCTTCATTGACATTGCTCCTATGGATGTTGGTGCACCTGATCAGGAATTTGGCATCGAAGTTGGCCCTGTTTGCTTCTTGTAAAAATGAAAGAAATATGGACATGACATTGTTGTTTTTTTTCTAGCAGTCATCTCTAAATCTTTTTCTATGCATTCAAAACTCATTCGGCTGCCATTGGTCCACATGCTTAAAACCACTCTACTGAAGACGGTGTTTGTGTTTTTGCAACCATGAGAGGCATTTTCTTGGGACTGCAACTTCAACCGAAACCAACCACAAGGACACTTTAAAAGAATCTTTTGTTTCCACTGGCAACAAGAAAATAATATATGCTCGTGTAAAATTTCCCCCCCTTGGAGATTGAAAAAAATCCACAAACTCAATGAAACAGGTCTTTTTTTTTTTAACCACTGCGGAAGGACATTGAAAACAACAAATGCTATGTACCATTGGTGTTAAATAAATTGTAAAAAGTGTGAAGTGTCTTCTTATTCTGAATTCACTAAAAACATCTGAATGTTGCTCAGACAGAAAAGACAAGAAAAAATCACCTTCATTGCAATATATAGATGGCTACCTCATGGCTACCACCAAAGGCAAGGGTATATTTTTACATAACAAGTCTATTGGGGGAAATCAACAACAATCCAAGGTGCTATTCCAATTCAATGAGGTCCAGTTATTGGTGTTGATGGTGGAAATGTCACCATCATACTGTAATTATTGCCACTAATGCCTGCAGAACCTTTGGTGCTAATAAATTGACTCATTGTCTTGTTGTCTCTGTAGTGCAATTGTTTTCTTCTTAAGTGTTGGTTTGATATCAGAGGTCCTCTGAAAGGTGATCACTGCAAATGTATTGCATGCAATCATGTCTTTGTAGATAAAAGCAAGTGACTGGTTAAATCTCATTTCCCTGCCTGTGTATTCAGTGTTGATCCATCATGTCTGTTCTGTTTGCTCCTGTGGAAAACTTCTCTTCACTAAAAACAGCACACATCTCCCACCCTGTTGTTTATGTTATTTGTTGATGTCTTTTCCGCAAAGGGTTTCTTAAAAAAGAATTTGAAGCAGACCGGCTTTCATGATTTAAAGGAGAGATTCTGTACTTATTTTGTACATGTATAATAAATCAAGATGTTTTTAATTATGTTGGGTGCTGAAATAAAGCATGTGAAGTGGTCTACTCAGTGGCTGAGTTTTCACTGTCCTGTTTGCAACTGTTGTGAAACTGAGATTAGATTTGAGGATTTGGAAAATGCTCCAAATATTGATTTCAGAGATGTAAGGCTTTGGTAAAAAATGTTCCACCTCTGACAAAGAAAATCGAATTTAATTAGGTTTTGAAATCAACTGTTCCACAACGGTTGCACTGAATAAGTTTGTATGAAGCAGCAGTGAAAACAATGCCAATATCATCATGGACAGTTGCTTTCTTTTACGACACATACAACTTGATAACTCTAAAAATATAAAAGCTAAAATGTAGCTGACATCAACCATCAAATGTCAAGTGGACTTGCATGAAAGTGAAAGTTTTCGTCTAATCAAGCTGTTCAAGGGAGAGGAGATGTCATCGGGATGCTTGGACCCCAAAACCAGCAAATCATTTTGAAGATACACCAGCGACCCCTTCTGGACTGTACAACAATATCTATTTAAAAGAGGAAGTAGTGAATCATTCAGGGTAAGAAAACCACTGCTGCACTTTACTTTTCAGTACAATACAGTTCAACACAACAACCTCACAAATTGACACAAAAGTCACAAATCGATCAGAGAGTTGAAGCATCAAAACTGAATAAGGTAAGCTTCATAGATGCAGGATTTATTTCAGGATTGTTATATTGGATTGCGTTAGATCACTGGTCCTCAAACTGTGGTACATGTACAATTGATGGTGCTTCAAGTGCCGCATTGTGGTACTCCAGATGACTCTGGAAATTTCTGCTTAGAATTCAAACAATTTAAATCTATGGAAATTTGGTTCTTTGTAACTTTTCATGATCATGCTGTTCTATAGTCATGACATCTCAATTTGGAAACATCCAGCATCACCTTTGCGTATGCCACGAGGTCATCTTAGTGGGAATCAAATCCTGAACCTCCACAACTCTGCTGCCACAAATTTCTGAAATGATTTGTCTGTGAATATTCCCTGTCTGCTTTTCATGGTCCCTTGCTTCAAAAAATGTCCAAAAAAAAAAAAAAAAAAAAAAAGTTGTAAAATCAGAAAGGGTGAAGGAACATCACCCAGTTTCTGATTCCTGCAGTAGAAAACTGCAGATAACTGTTGACAAATTCATGAAATAAGTTGTTTCAGTTACAGTTGCAGCATGCTGGTTGCTAGGTTTTCTTGATTTCCACAACACTGACAAATGGTGCTTTTTTTTTTTATTAATAATGAAAGATAGTGGAGTACAGAGAATCATACACTTCATGACAAGTCAATTCAAGAAGCCATTGTTAATTTAATCACACTTACAGTAAGAAGGAAAAAACAAAAACACCCACAGCAAATTTAAATCTGTATACTGTTGAAATAAATATGGTACAGCCTGTAGCTTTATTCATCCTTGTTCCTACTTCCTGCAAAAAAAATATAACATTATCAGTCTGTGCCCTTTGGATATCCAGATTAAAATATACATTTTGCCCACAATGAATGCAGCCTTGATGGAATCAAGAGTGGGTTTACCTGGGCAGTGTGTCACTGTAAGGATCACTGTGAAAACATGCAAATAAATAAATCCATGTTAAGTTTGCTGTTAATAGTTTTCAAATTAAGAAACACATTTAATTGATGGGGAAATACTGCAAAGATTTCAGCTATGGTCTATTCTGAATATGGTGCAATATACTTTTTCTGTGTTGCCCCTAATAAATCAACAAATAAAATAATACCAATGATAGTAATATATATATATATATATATATACATATACAAATAGATTGAGCAGAGTAAGAATGAGANTGATAGTAATATATATATATATATATATATACATATACAAATAGATTGAGCAGAGTAAGAATGAGAAAATGGAAATGTGAGGCCTTACTGCTGGGCCATGATGAGTGGGATGCTGGGGCTGTCAGACTGCTGTGGTAGCGCCCTCTCCTCACTTCGGCTGTTGAACATGGGCAGTGTGGAGAGTGGTGGAGACCCACTTCGGCTTCCAGCCATGCTCCTCAGCTCATCGGTGTTCCCATGAATGGTGTGGTGATGATACAGCTGGATTCTGCAGAAAGGAGAAAAATCACACACGCTGTTTTTCTGCAACACAATGTGTTTTCATGAGTGTTTGTCTTAAGTGTGCAATGATAGCGGTCATACATGGATGGAAACCACTTTAAAATTTTTGGCATCAGCGCTATAAGCATGGATTCCTTTCATTTTTATCTCATTACATCACATAATGTACTTACTGGTTTGTCTTTGCATTCCGTTTTGCACTATAAAAGAAGAAAGAAAAAAGAATAATGCGACAACAGCAGCACTGGAAGAGGAACTCAATTCCTTAGTTAAGTAAAAGCAATGGAAAAAATGCTCCATTACAGAAGTTCTACATTTAAAATTCTACTTATTATTATATATAATAGAATTGAAATGCACTCAATTATCAATTTTAAAATTCCTGTCAAAATGTTAATGTACTGATGGATTATGTATTGGGTACATTTTATGCAATCATTAATGAAATCATCAAAATTGGAGAAACAAAGTTTTTCAGTTAACAGTATGACCAACCTCATATTTCACAGTTCATAAAGATTTTGGAATGAAATAAAAATGCACAAAACTGGAGATACAACATTTTTTTTTTTTTAAATCCTATTGGGTGAAAAAGCTTGTATCCCCAGTTTTGGGGATTTTTATGCTTTCATGACATTTGAAGGATTACACTACAGTAAATTCTCCAGTCTCTTTCCCTGGCTGAAAATAATGCTGAGATACAAAGTTTTCACCTGACAACAGCCATATGTTCTGAGTTTATCGCATGTTGAATTAAATCTTAATGTGCAAAGTAACTCATGTAACTACAGCCATTAGAAAGACGTAATGTTTTAAAATATACACTATTTTCCTGTAGCGGAGTAAAAGTAGAAAGTAGCACACAACTAAACCCTAATTATCTAAAAATTGTACTGGTAGCTACAGTACTTGAGCAAATGTACTTAGTTACTTTCCACTTCAGGTCACCAGTTACCCAAAGAAAAACTTATTCTTTTTAATGGTTGTTTGATTAACAACATGACATTAGACACATACACTCCCTCTCGTCTGCCAAACATGATGTAGCCGAGCAGGAGGCACAGGATGATGGCCAGGATCAGGGGCACAATCACTGTCATGATATAGTCTGGAAAGTAGTCTCTGCCTGGAGGAGACTCAGGAGGGTTGAATTCATCTCTGGCCTCTAGAATCCCAGGGCCTACAGTGGGAGCAGGAGGAGCTGGCTCCCGCTTTGTCAGATCAAACTATGGCAGGAAAGAAGAGAGACAACATGTTAATTTCAAGATATTACTTTTTATGTTCAGGGTAACTTGATTTTATGCCAGCCAGTTAATGTTATCACTTATTACTGCTTTATACTGTAGATCAGTAATCAGCCATTGCTAGGAACATTTTTTGGGTTGCCAGGTTGCGAAAAATACCTTTGGTTGATGTATATTCTTTATAATAAGTCACCAGATCTGCAGGTGTAAATGTTAAGTCATTAATAAAGTGTTCTTTCATTACAATTATCCATCAAGTCTGCAGTTGCAAGTGATAATAAATTGTTAATAAATCCATTTTGGTCCAGATGTACTAAAGAACGTGATGAATTAAAGAGCTAAAAAAGCAAAGCAAGTTATGCTGGAAGAGGATACAAAGATTTTTCACAACCTGGCAACACAAATGTTTTTATTAACTGCTTATTAATGATCTATAGGTACTATACACTATTTAAACACTACATTGCTGCATTCAGATAAATCAGGAACCATATTTTTTTTACTTGCAATTCATTCACACATGAGCATGCTCTTAAACGTGCATCATGTGTGTCCTCACCAGCTCAGTCTTGCACCAGGTGATGCAGTTGCTGGGGATGCTGCAAAAGTTACAGCCACCGGGGGGCTTGATTTTGGCCCCCACCGTGCACTGCTTTTGGTACTCTGGTGTCAGTACCTTCAGAAGACAGTCTGAGAAATACTGCTCCGACCCCACCTTCACATACACTCTGCGACAAATCACATTGTTATTGTACGTCTGTTCTAAGTCTAAAAAATCCCAGCAAGGTGGAACTCTTCAGACAGACAGAAACCGTCGAAACGTTACCCTTCAAAGTGTCCTGCAAGAGGGAGAGGAACTCTGCCGCCACGGTCAAGGGCATTAGTAATATTGATAATTTCCAAGGCCTCAGTGTTCCACAGCTTCTGCAAGTCCTGCTTTATCTCATCCTGAACAGAAGAGGGCAGCACCTTCTCAATCTCCCTCAGCTCGATGAAGAACTCAGCCTGATAAGGCATTATCTTTTCTGCAGGTCGAATGTGAGTGACAGCAGTGATGTAAGAGGTGTCACCATTAATACTGCTATCGCATCATGCACTATGCTGTATGATAGAACTTAATTCATGCATACCTGGGATGACTTTGATTATGAGTATGTGTCTGGCTGTTTCATAGCTCCGTTTGTTGATGGCATAAATCTGTCAGACAAAAGATGAGAGTTTATTTCTATCATAATTATGAGGTACATAAGAGGCAGTTTTCATACATTAGCACTTGAATAAGAAATCCACCCTCCACTCTCACCCCAGACACTATTAGTTTGTGATGTTCAGAACATATTTTCAGTTATTTTTTCACTACAATTGATATTTGGTTTTATCTGCCTTCCTTTTACTTTAGTTAGTGATTTCCTGAATTTCCCAGAATGCCAAGCCCCAGGGATTTATTATTACAGTAATAAAAAGAGGATCTCTGATTAGCACATTAGATTATGCCTGCACCTCTGGTCTAAAACTAGATGCTGTATTTACTGAATTTTGAACTCTGGTTCATTAAAGCTAACATATTTTTTTCCATATTTTTAATGCTGGTTCAAAATAACAGCAGTTCTAATGAAAGTCTGATATTTGCCACTAATGCTTCAAATTGCTGAGATATTTCAGTTAAAACTCCACTGTAGCTGGAAAAATGTTGGTATGCCATCTATGTGTTAGTCACCGGAATAATGAAAAATATAAGATAATTTTCCACAACAAAATCAGTCCAGAAATGCTATGTGTGGATAGACTGTACTTTAATCAGATTTGTGTCAATACTCGTGCAGATGATGACTGTGTACCTCTATTATATTTTTGCCTGGAGAAGTTGGTGTGCCATAGAGGAATCCATTATCATAGGGGTGCCTTTGGGTGAAACGAAGCCACTCTGGCAGGTCTGGGAAATTCTGCAGGTTGCACTTAAAAACCATAGGATCATCATACAAGCGCCCAGCTTTACAACATTCAAAGCAGGGAGTAGAGAGATGCACAAATACAGTTAGAAATGCATTATATTAATGTATATCTGATGATTAGGTTTAACCATGAAAAGGATTCTTTTCTTTTATAAGATTCAGGCTCTTACCGTAGAGTTTTGACAAAGGTTCAAAGTCATTCTGGAAAGTCTCCCTCATCAGCTCATATGTAAATAACTTTCCCACGGGAATGGTGAATTTGATCTCTGCATTGGTCCCAAATAAACCTACAGCACAAACTGTGAGGAAATGTGAAATATGATATTAAAATATGATAAAGTCTGATGTATTATGCTACATGGCTCCATTCTTTTCTTTGATAAGTGCCAGCAGAAAAAGGTGTTCATGGCAGATGATCCAGAACTGATTCTAAAACAGGATGGTCTATGAAATTATTACTGTAGATTTATTACTGTAAATTAAGTTTAAAAAAAAAGGAATAAACTTACCTGTTAGAAAGAAGACCCAGCTCCTACAGCCTGCCATTTTGTTTTGGGCTATGATTGACAGAGCCAAGTGGAGAGGGCTTGGTCACAGCTAGACATGTCAGTGCTATTTTTACCCATCTCACCTAATAACATCCGGATGTGTGTGTGTGTGTGTGTGTGTATTAATATACATGCGTTTGTAGAGTGGGCTATAAATCAAAAGCCGTTGGCTATTATTCCTGTTTGCTGTATGAAATCACAGAATCCATGCCAACGCATAATTAAAAAAAAAAAAAAAAAANTAGATAGATAGATAGATAGATAGATAGATAGATAGATAGATAGATAGATAGATAGATAGATAATCAGGCCAAGGTTTTGGATCGACACAGAGAAACGCTAGATGGCACTGTTCTGGTGAAAGTGATGTACTTCCTGTTTGATGCCTCACCTGAAGCTTTTCTGTCTTTTATAGCAAATTTCTTCTGGTCAGGGTCTTCAAATTAGACCCAATTTACTTTTTCTAAGATAATATATTATGATAAATGGATGGCATTTACGTATACACATGCATAAGTAATTAAAAAAAAAAAAAGCTTTCGTGTCTTTTTGCGCACAGCGTTATTCTATACAGCCACATCAGCCTCAGTATAATTAAAGTAAGGATGTAAGGTCAAACCGCTGTCACCACAACAGAAAACGCCTGATTTATTTATTTTTTTTTAAATGATGTTAATATCTACATCATGCTCCGTATCAGGAGATACAGAGTGCAAGTAGCCACGGTGCAGCTTGCAAATAACGGCTGATAATGGCCAAAGAGGTTTGACGTACTGATTTTTACTGGGTCCTAATGCTAGTACGTTATAGCTAACAGACTCTTCAATCAGTCCAAATTTAAACCATTAAGGAATTCATGATATTTAAAAGAAATAAATTAATTTTCTTTTGTTTGACATTGTATGTATGTGTGTACGTGTGTGTGTGTGTGTGAAGACTCGTCAAACCACACATTATAATTTTAAAAACACATAGTTAAATTATTTGAAAATAAAATTAAAAAAACACAATTTCTATATAGACATGAAATAAAATCAATTAAATTCATTAATGTCAGAATTATCAGCAATTAAATCTGAACAAAGAATCTAAATTTTTTTGAATATTTGTTTAAATTTGATTAGAAAAATGTGAAAAGTACAATTAAATACATATATTTAATTGAAAAGCCGTACCGGTAAATAAAATTAGAGTTTAATTAGTCTAATTAGAGTTTAGATGAAGATTCTCAGTCATCCAGGCGGTAGATGTGTTGTATGAAAACTTTTTTTTCTGACTGACGAAGCCATTTGGATGAATGGTGAAACATTTCAGAATTAAAAGCTTGAATCCAGTTGACCTGACTGAGTTTTCATACAAAACATTTCTAATCATATTTACTTTATTTAAAAAGTAGTTGTTTACTTCTGTTGAGTTTGCATTCTGAAACTGGAGCTTCTGACCTGAAAATTCCTCAGTTCTCATTTTTCTGGACATCAGGTTATCACTGGGTCTGCATGTTTGACATTTATATCATACTCTAAGTTATTTTAAAATTTATCATATATTACAAATCAAATGCCCTTCATTGCAACTGGGCTAACTGTGGTCACTGTCGTCTATTCAGCCAAGCATCATAATTTAGATGGCATGTAGTAAAAGTCACCAGAAGCAGGCTATTACAGTAAACGACTAATCTGACAAGAACTAAGACCCTGCAGCTTCCGCCTCCATGCAGCACACAGTCTGTACGAGAGCAGGACTAGAATCTGCAGCTCAGCCCACAGAATGAAGAGATCAAAATGATGCTGCCTGTAAAAACGGATTAAACGTAAGCAATCTGTCGTCAGCCGCGTTAAATCCTTGGCTCGTTTAGTCATTGTTCAAGTTTTCTGTGCTAATATTTTTTATGTAATAATCTGTTTGGCTTGAGGTTTAGATTTGCATTGTTGTAACTGCATGCGAGCTAATGACAGATGCATCGTGCTCACTTTCTCCCGTTGCATTGAATGAGAACTGCAACGGATGCAGGCGGCCTATAAACGATCTGTTGTTTTTGTTTCTCCCCATCTGCTGTTCCAGTCTGGGCGCCACCTCTACGATCCGCTGGATACGAATTTGCACAGACCGGGAGCTGAGAAAGGAGACATGCCGCCGCTGAGCATCCGTTGCGACGCTTGACTGACCATGATGAAGACCGAATCCACATCCAAGAGTACCGGCTCTGGCTCCACGCTCAGGAGCCCGTCGCCGCACAGGAACGCGNATCCACATCCAAGAGTACCGGCTCTGGCTCCACGCTCAGGAGCCCGTCGCCGCACAGGAACGCGTACGAGGCGGGGATGCAGGCCCTGAAGCCAGTCAAAGACAATGCTGCAAATGGAGACATGCAGGAGGGCCCCCGAGGGCGCAGGTACGGCTCCAACGTGCACCGTATCAAAAACATGTTCCAGCAGATGCAGACCACATCCCCAGCTGATGCAGATGGAGAGGACGGAGCCAGAAACGCCGACAAATCGGTGCGCCTCTCCCTCCCCAGAGCCGGTAGCCTGAACGAAAACGTGGACCACAGCGCGCTGCTCAAACTAGGATCCACGGTGTCTGAGCGCGTCAGCAAGTTTGACACCAAAGCGGAAAACGGACAACAGCGGGCATCATCACCGAGCTACTCCAAGCTGCAGGAGACCCGGCGCATCTTCGAGCAGCAGCAGGAGAAGCAGCAGCAGCAGGAGAAACAGCAGCAGGAGAAACTGGCTACCACCAGGATCCTGCTGAAGACAGACAAGGCCTCAGGCTTCCAGGACGGCAGACTGGATGTGGTGGCTCGCTTCAATGGCAGCACCGAGTCCCTGGACAGCCTGGACACCAGCGAAGCGGTGTCTCCCACAGTCAGCCAGCTCAGTGCTGTGTTTGAGCGGGCAGCGGAGCTCAGAAACAACCTCCATCGCCTCTCTTCAACCCCACCACTCCCTTCCCGGGGGGTCAGCGCAAAAGTGGGGGTGTTGAACTCCAAAATTATCTCCAAGCGGGTTATTAGGGGATTTCCAGGTTGCAACCAAGAGGAGTTTGCCAGTCAGACTGACAAAGAGGGAGCTCCAAGGGGCTCCAGGGGGAAGGTGAGTCCCCCATCAGAAAGCATTTATGGGGGTCAAAATGGTGATCAGTGTGCCCCTGCGACTGACCTTTTCAGTACTGTAGTAGAACCAAAAGAGCAGAGGGAAAAAACTGTTTCAGATGCAGGTGTGGAGGCCAAAGTTGAGGTCAAACCTGTGGAATCTTCTGTGGAGAAGGAGCCAAACAACACAACACTGCAAGATGGCAGCCACATCACAGTGCAGAATGGAGACGCCACTGCTGAAAAAGAGCACAAAAGCTCTCCAAAGGGCCCCGGCAGTGAGATGAGGAGGCAGGAAGGGGAGGTGGGAGCTGCTAAGGCTGTAGAGGNGAGGAGGAGGAGGAGGAGGAGAGGACTGGAAAAGATGAACAGTCAGGGCGTGAATCTGTGGATATCAGTACCTACAGCGCAGTGGGGGAGGACTTTGGAGGAAGTCAGGTGGACGAGGATGAGGAAGATGAGGAAGATGACCGTTATGAGCCTGAGTCCAGCTGTTTGGAGACTTCCGGGCTGCCTGTGGAGGAGGATCCGCCTCCTTCCAGGAAAATCCGCTTCAGCACCGAACCCATCAAGGTGAGGGAGTATGAAGAGGAAAGTCAGTATGTTCCCATTAATTGTATCTCAAGCCTTTTTAATCCATATGAGTAATTACACACCCTCAGAGCCTTTAAAATTAAGCTGAGGTGTTGAATTGTAATTACATCTATATTCTAATGTGCATTTGGTTTTTGGACTCTGTGCGTGTGTGCTTGAATGAGAGGAATGGTTGCACTTGACCTTCATCCACCGTGCTACACTCATAACAGCCAGTGTCAGCTGTTTTTACAGAACGTCTCTGTTTCTGTGGGTTTTCATTTTGATTTTCGCCTGTTTCAGCACAAGAATTCGCACACTACTACCACCCTCCCTCCACAGTATCCAGTTGCTAATGGATCGGCCTGCATTCACACCAAAAGAGCTGTTATGTAGATGCTTATCTGAAATGCAGCGGGGTGGGTGCTGTCTCTGAAAATAATTGCTGTGGGAGGAACAAAGACGTCTAGATAATTAGTGCCGTTTCACTGCTTGAAATGTGAATTCTCTGCATTGGGCCAGTGAAAGGTCAGTGGAAAGGGTGCTGGGTGATATACGTGTTCAGATGAGTAATGGGATGTTTTTACGTGTCGGGGAGGAAGAGAGGGAAATGATTTTGATCTGCAGTGAAGTGAAAGAGGATGCAAGGATTCGAAGATGAGCATCAGTTCCTCTGCAGCTCAGTCTCGTTGCTGTGAGGCACAGACAGACCCTGCCATCTGAAGCAGCCACTGACACTCTACATCACACATTCCCTCATGCAGTAAGCGACCCCAAAACGCTTGTCTCATATCATGACCAGTCAAGTCAAAAGTTGCTCTTATGCTCTTCTTATTGCTGAACATCAGCTACCTGGAAGAGAGATTTACATATCATTTCAAGTAAACACCTCAGTAGCTTAAGGGATTGTTTGACATTACAGGCTATTAATAATAAAACAGTAATGCAGGCTGTCACAGAAGCGACTCAAAGGTGATACAATAGGTTCATACACGCCGTACCCTCTTCCTATGTATATTTTTGCCTTTCTAAACTGTTCTCTCTCCTCTTTTCTCCTTTGATGCAGCTCATCTTGCTTTTTCTCATGGTCAGTTCTGACATGTCCGAACAAATTTGAAGTATTGCTGGTGCAAATATCACAAGTGATGAGCTTTTCAAGAACAGGCAAGAAAAATGTTGGGGTCTGACAACTGTAGATTGTGGCCAGGTGAGGATAATCTCTTCTGTGACAGTAGGTGGTGATAATGAGTGGTATGATCACAATTCAGGTGTAAATAGAAGACATATCTGTAGTTTGTGCACAAACAGAGAGGAGAGGTACAAATATCTCTGTTAATTCTGTAAAAATTAATACAGTAAAAGACATAGGCATCGTAGCATCGATATCTTTTGCATCAGTTCTTCAATTCCAGAAACCAGTCGCCAGATTGAAGATGGATACCAGGATCTGGTACAGTCTAGTAGCATGTGATGATAGTAGCATCATAACTCATGTGCCTTGAGGAAAAGCAGCATTTGGTTGTGACCCTGCAGTGATTATCTGAGAATAACCCCCCACAGAGTCCTTCACACTGTATCAGTGTGTTCTTTGTTTTGGGGATTGATGCAGGGGTGGCTGAGAGTAAAGAGGGGGAGCGAGGTCAAATGGGAGGGACGTCATTATGAAGCTCAAATGTCACGCTACTGTACAGCTAGAAGTCTTTAAATCACAGTGTGTCACTCGGTTTCTCTCCCAAACAGGAAGTGCCATATCTGGCCATTTTTAGTGCATATTTTCCCCTGTGTGTAATACTTCAGCTCTTAGCCACAATTAAGGCTTGTTGTGGTGATGGTGGTTTGGATTTCTGGGCTCGTGACTTTTTGTTTTGTGTGTCCCTTTTACAGTGAACAATCTCTCTCTCTCTCTCTCTCACACATCACTGCTTGGGGTAGATTTCACACTAGCTGCTTTGTTTGCTCCTCCTGACACTCTTTCTCTCCCCCCCCCCCCCCCNACACACACACACACACACACACACACACACACCAGTCTCCTACTGTTTGCAAAAATAGCAGCATTGTTATCGTCACAAACTTGCCTCGCTTTCAAGGGCCGCCTGCTTGTTGAACACAGGAAACTGCCTCTCATGTCTTATTTATGGTTTCATTCTATATTATTCAATATCAATATAAAGTATTTTATGATTTCTATTTATCGTGTAGGTGAAGGAGGTCTTTAAAAAAAAAAATCCATAAAATAATCTCCACTGGATTTGGGTTGTTCCCTCCAAACCAGAAATAATCAGATTTATTTTTTATGCTTCACAATCACCTGGCTCATCATCACTCAGACTCTTCATCACTTTTATTCTCCTCCCCCCCACTCTCTCTCTCTCTCTCTCATGGGTTTTTGCTGCCCACGCAACTCTTAAGCACTTAAGCACTCCTGCCAGCTGAGTCAAAGAACGCCTATGAGTTTATTTTGCACTATATCATTAACACAATTACTGCTTTAATATTGTAATACACTGAGGGTTTTGGATATTGACAAAAGCATGATATAGAAAGCAGAATTGCATTTTTAAGGATGCGACCACAAAACGCAAAATAATGTTACACCCAGTATAACCTTTGGTGGTTTGCGTTCACAGCTCAGGTCAGCAGATGAGCGATTGCACGGAGAAAGGTAATACATCACCATATGTCAAGGTATCCCGAAACTGTCTATTGCTTAGTCTCAGCGGGCATGCAGTATTTCACACAGTACATTACTCACAGAGA
Source organism: Lucifuga dentata (assembly GCA_014773175.1). Classification (NCBI taxonomy): domain Eukaryota; kingdom Metazoa; phylum Chordata; class Actinopteri; order Ophidiiformes; family Bythitidae; genus Lucifuga; species Lucifuga dentata. The sequence goes on along the minus strand of VXCM01000234.1, from coordinate 123,621 downwards.
GGAGGGATGGGAGAGCAGACAGATTATCAGCAAGGTCACTCTGCCCCACTTCTCACTCCTGCAGCGGTGGTGGGTTGAACCTTTTACGTGATTTGCCCACTAGCTCAGGTTACCGCGACAAGCCCAGTTAGGCCATGTCTCACTCATAACGTCTGAGTGATGTTTTGTCTTGTCTAAACCTGCCACCATCTTGTCAAGGTATATAAAGTACAGAGATGCTGCTTCAGATGATCTGTGAGGTTGAGGTGATGGTTTACTGACATCTTTAGCTCTTACAGCTCTTCTAGCTGCTGAATCCCTCCACAAACTAGTGCTGACTTTATTTTTATGCTGCTGAGTGTCTCCCCAGGGTCAGCACTAAGTCCAAACGACTGCTGACCAAGACTGACCTGCCAAAATAGAAATGCACGGCTGCCATGTAACCGTTACTATGACGATGCCACTATAGTCCAGGGCAATAGCAGTGAGTGCCACATTGCTGTTTTCTGCCTTACTGCTGAATGTTGCACATCTGGGATCCAAGTTAACTCCTAATTTTAGGAGCTTTTAGAAGCAATTACCAGCCACTTCTGCCCTGGATGTGTGATGGGGAAAGTAATTAATGATGCTGAGTTGGTCTGCAATGCTTGATGAAGCATCCAGTTTTGGAAAAAGTGGAAGAATGCTCTACTCCTTTAAGCAAAATTACGAATGCCAATTTGAAAAATACTACAGTACATTATAAGTTAGAACTCCTGCATTCAACATTTTTCATAAGTTAAAGTAAACATGTCTTAGCTATAAAAGTAGCAAAATTAAAAGTATTTATTGTTAAGAGTTTTCCCTTTCAGAGTGTTAACATAGAGTATATCTGGTACATGATAATGCATTACCAATTAAAATCCCCAAATTGGAGGTGTTAGGTTTTTTTATTCAACAATCTTGTGTGTGAAAATCTCATATTGGCAATTTGGAGAATTTAGCATTAAAATCATGAAAAATCTGTTATGAAATAACAGATCTTGTACATCCAGTTTTAGTGATTGTCATGCTTTCAGGTCAGTTGAAGGGTTGGAGTTGGAGTAAATACTCTTGAATTGTTTTCCATTTTAAGCTCTTGAAATAATTTCAGCAGTTTACAGTGAGCTACTAAGATTGTATGATCTGGTGTTTCACAGATTTCACTGTAAATTGGTTAACTTATTTCAACATAGCTGGTGAAGTTAAGCTGGAACAAACTCATATGCCAAAAACCTTCAGTTGAAATAACAGAAAGACTAGTATGAGCCATGAAATAATGGACAGCTGCTGGGTGCTATGCGGAGAGACAGTGTGGAAACACACTATTTCTGTTGTGAAAAACCAATGGCACCACCTCCACACATCCGATTGGCTGGATCCAAAATTAGAAATGTTTTTGGAGAGCCTAGAAGGAAAGAAACAGCAGCTGTGCAGACATGCTGCTGTGGGCAGTGGGGGGTTGTGGAGATGCGGTAGTTATACCTCTTTACCACCACAGTTTTACCCAATCACAACCTACCAGAGGGCCATCAAGATGGAACCACAGTCCAACCAGCTCTATCATTTAGCCATCTCTGTCACGACAACTGCATTGTCAAACGGTACTGTAGTTGTCACTTACTGGCTGTTTTAATACCTTTATCTCCCAAGTGGATGATTTTTACACAAAGCTGGTCAGGGACTGTAGATTGCCACTGACAGAGCTTTTGTAGGACATCCCGGGCGGCTGTTAGCAGAGGGAGGGAGGGAGTTTCCTGGCCATCTGTTAGCTACTCTGACCTACTATCTGCCACAACTGGAACAGCATCCTCCTGCAGCCCTGTCCACCNTCCCCCCCCAATCCCAATGTTTGTCTCCAAAGAGGAAAGTCGCATGGCTCTCATTGACTGCTGGCTGCCTCGCCATTCAAAGAGTTCATCTGCTTCTCTTACACCTACATGTGTAGGTTGGTGGTGAGGTGTTGCATCATGCAGGATCCCATTAGCCTGTCTGCCCTGTGTGGGATTGTTCAAGGAGTTAGAAAATCATGTTAAAAGTATTAATTCTGTAGCAATGAGTGCATGATTGGCAGGTCCTGAACATGCCCCTGCCTGAAATCTCATGCATGAGATTTTGCTGTAGCTGCTTTATCTCTTTCCATATACCATGCTACTGAACCTTGTTTTATCTTCTGCAGTGTTGGTGGCTATAAAATGACGCCACGAGCCATCAGCTGTGGCATCTTGATCCTTAAACACCAGTGGCACATAAAAGTGTCACAGTGGACAATTTTGTTGTTTATACACTTATTACTTAGTAACTATAGGATGCAAACTGTGTATTTTTTATGGCTTTAATACATATTCTGCTAATCCATCTAAATACAATGTTAACCTTAACCTAAATCAACTGCATTAGATTTCAGTGGGTCAATTCATTTTACGTTCACACTTCATAGTGTAAAATGAAACCTTAATGCAAATGATCATAATAGTTCAATATTTCTCAGTATATATTTATATATTTCATATAAGGTAGATCAAAGGATTTCCAATTTTTAATTTTCCAGCATTGATTGAATCATTTGATCGTAGCCAAACTCTAAAGCGGCATGTGATTATTCTTTAGGCTTACATAGATTCTGACTTGAATAATAGGAGCAATTTGACATTTAGAAAAAGAGCAAATTAAATTTGAGCACAGCACTACATCATAAGGTTGTTTATTCAGTTCACAACAATGTTTCAGTCCTTTTGCCACTAATCAGGCTGCCAAAGGAGAGAGTGGCACGCCTAATCACCAGATGAAGGTGTGGTTCTCACTTAGCAATCAGCAATGTACCTGTTGTCTCTTTCATACTGGATTTGAGATTTGGATACAAATGCTCTCATCATCTCAAAGCATTTAAAGTATTTCATGTTAGAATTTAAATTTCATGGAAGAACAGACTGGCTCCAATTCTCTTGAATAATCCCAAATAAAAAGACAGAAATTATGCAGAAGGAATGGTTCACTAGCAATAAATTCAAATAATAGTCTTCATTAATTTCATATGATCTCAGTTATTTGAACTTGATATTTAACAATATCCCTTTGTTAAATTATGAACTTGCCATTTACTAAAAACCTCAAGTTTGAAACTCTGGTTAGCTTCTAGAAAATGTTTGATTACAGATGAGACTTTGTTTTCATTGGCCATTTAGTTTCTGATAAGTCAGGAGGAAGAGACATTTAAATAAATCACACAAAGTTTGTAGTAATATAGCCTTTAAGTGCATGTCAATGTCAGTGAAATGTGACTGACTGAGCTGTGAGTAAATGATCCTGATGTAATATTAATTTCCGTGCTGCATCCTATAGACAGTTGATGGGTACGGGTATTTCCTCGTATGGGCAGCTAGATTTTGAACCCTTCTATTCCTGTGGTGAGGGAAGGCTTAAAAAGTAGCAGGACAAGCTTGTACAGCGTTCGATGATGCATGAAAGTACAATGATACTGAATAAATCTCACAGAGGAGGGGTTGGTTACATTCAAACACACTGTCAAAACTGACAAGCACTTTACTGTGGTTGCCAGGGAGACGGGGCCCATCTGACAGGAGGGGAGTGATGAAGCAATGAGATGCTAGTTTGTAACAGATAGACATAAACTATACAGCAGAGAGGGAGAGAGATGCAAGAAATAAACTAAAACAGTGAAGAACAGAAGAAATATGGAGATAAATAAAATGGAAAAAATCAAAGAATGTGTGTGAGGGAAGAAGTTCCAGTGCTGAATTAGTGGAGCTAGTGGAGCATGTAAGGTGGTGCATGCATAATCACCTTCCATGATGAAAAGTGAGGCTTTTAAAGATTCATCTTACTCTGTGTGTGTGTGTGTGTGTGTGTGTGTGTGTGTGTGTGTGTGTAAGGCCTGTGAGCAGCAGCTGCAGAAGCCCTCCATTAGCATGCTGGAGGTGCTTATGTAAACTGTTAGGCTGTTAGAGCAGAATGAATGGGGGAAGCTGGCCCTGAAACTGGGCCTCTTCAGTTGTTGTGATTGATTTTCCTACAGTGTTTGATGTACATTAACCCTGTAAAATGATACAGTATGGGAGGAAATGCTGCGGCTGTCTCAGTTGTAATGGTCGATAAATTTGGGTCACATTGTGTCTGCTTTAGCACTGCTGGTCTCCTATTATTGCAACATTATACTGTACATATATCCAGCTAGTCTGTTCTGTCAATATCTCCAAAACCTCTGATTGGTTGTAATCATGTTTGCAATGTCAAGAATTTTGACTATCCATAATACACAACCATTGATTGAAGTTTAAAGGGGACATTAGATTTTTTTTTGTTGTTTTCTCTTAATTTTTTACAATGTAGTGTGTTGAAAACCTGAGATCCAGTTATAGAAATGCATCCAGTAAACAAACCCATAGGTCCTGAACTGCCTTGACAGCTTTGCTTTTGGTTAGTCCTTCACTTCTGTAATATTTCGATATCAAAATGTAAGGCACGTCCACAAAATATGAGGCTAGTAAGAGTGTTTGACCAGCATCTACTATGTCATAGATAACCATTACCTAAAATGTTCTGTTTTCACTCCACAGATTCATGTTTACTGTGATTTTCAGGTTGTCAGTATCTATTTTCAGTATCTGTGTTTTTTTTTTTTCTGCAGGTGTTTGCCACCTATCCCAATGAGGACTATGACAGGCGTAACGAAGATGTGGATCCCATGGCAGCATCTGCTGAGTACGAGTTGGAGAAGAGGGTGGAGAGGCTGGACCTGTTCCCCGTGGAGTTGGAGAAAGGTATTGAACATGATAAAGTTGCCTACAAAGCTTGATCCTCACCTACACCAACATGCATTATGTTAACAATATGCATTTGTTTTTTTTTCCCCCACTCCCTTCAGATGGCGATGGCTTGGGGATCAGTATCATCGGGATGGGTGCAGGGGCAGACATGGGCCTGGAGAAGTTGGGCATCTTTGTTAAGACAGTGACAGATGGAGGGGCAGCACATAGAGACGGCAGGTTTGTAGAGAAAAATCATGGCAAATTCTCCTCAGAACATTCTGATTGCCCTTTCAGTTAAAGCACATGTGGTACAAGTGAAACATTCTGAGCTCTCCTCTAGGATCCAGGTGAATGATTTGATTGTGGAGGTGGACGGGACCAGTCTGGTGGGAGTCACCCAGAGCTTTGCTGCCTCTGTACTCAGGAACACCTCAGGAACTGTCAAGTAAGAGGCATTCTGAATAAAACAGTCTTTCTTGATTGTATTGTAATAATTTTTTTAACTGTTATGTTTAGTTTTGTGATTTGTCTTAGCTGTGACCTCAACATTTGTTTTGTTATGCTACTTGAAGAGATGATTTCCTCTTGATATACACACACAGTCGGTTTTACTGTACGTGCAAGACTGACTTCTACCACATCTTGCCCAATTCAGATCGACACTGACTGTAAATTTGCATCTCCAGTCAAACAGGGTCATGATTATATCCTTCACTATTGAAAGGCTGCTTTTTGAAGTCTAAAATTCCATGCTAAAGCCACAGAAAATGTGATAAGATAATCAGCAGCAGACATAGCTGACATCAAAACTATCATTTTGAAATGTCGGAAATGTATTTGTAGTCTGGCTGTTAGTGTTTTGGTGAAGCTAACTATTCTTCTTTGTGCTCGTTCAAAAATTCAGTTTAGTGATCGATGCTATCGGGGTAATTGTTAGTGTTGTATGACTTGTGAAGATCAGAGACCTTCATGGATAGCTCATGCATTATGGATCTGCTGGAGCAATTGAAGGCCCTAGAGCTCAGACCTATTCATAAAAATGTCAATCAGACAGATAGACTGGGGGAGGAAGTGTGTTTGTGAACATTTAATTAAGTTAGTGCCTCAGAAATTGAAAGGCAGTAGTGACTGGCTTAAATGGGTCCTCACTGAGACTCACAAATCTCTGTTCAGTCAAAGCCTTCATGAATACAGCAAACCCATAATAATAAATCCAGACATTATTAACCTCATATAACCTCATACAGTGAGCCAAAAAAGAGTCAAGGGTTGAGGATTTGATCTTAATCATTGAAGAGCTGAACTCCATAGAGACCATCTTTGTTCAGCTTTAAACAGGAAGCCATTTTCAGTCATCAGAGAGCACGCATTACTTACTGCATTAATACATTACTCTTCACCAACTGTACATGACTGTATGCATTGTATTGTGTATGAAAAACTATGTACTTATGGAGCCAGCATTCACAATCCTCAGGGCTCAAGAGCATAGCTGGGAATTGTTCAGAATTGTTCAGTTATTAATAGCAACATGGTACTTTGAGTTTGATACAGATTCCTTTGTAATGCTTTTAGTATATTTTCTCTTTTAATAGACAGTCTTCAGTTCATCTATCTATACCTAGTCCCATCATGATGAGAATCTTACTACCTCATAATGATTTCAGTTCAGCCTCTGATCATGATATTTGGATTCTATCTTAGCTGGATTACTGAATGTCCCTCTACAGGTTTGTTATTGGACGAGAGAAGCCGGGCGAACAGAGCGAAGTGGCCCAGCTCATCCAGCAGACCCTGGAACAGGAGCGCTGGCAGAGAGAGATGATGGAGCAGCGCTACAACCAGTATATGGATGAACAAGAGGTTAGTCTTTATGTTTTTGAGGTACATGACTAAGATCCAGCGGTTGTTGATAAAAGCTTCATTTGTCATTATGGAATGAGTAATGGGGCAAGTTTTTTCACGCAAGTTTTTTAATCAATTACTGCATTCATATGTTGTCAGCATGTGTCCTTAGTTCCCCTTAAGGATTATGAAATTCATGCTAGAACCATCTTTAACAAAATTTACCCTGTGTGGAGGCACTGCCAAAAAAAAGCTGCTCTGCTGTATCCAACTTCTAGTATCAGTATAATCAAATGATTATCAGCTCAACTTCAGGGTTGCTCAAATTTGATGCACTTGGAAATGTTAATCTTTTAGTTAGATTTAGTTATTTTTATAACTGTTTTGCACAAGTTTCATTATGGTAACAAAGAGAAAGTTTGCTCATGTCAGTGATGGCGGCTGGTTCTTGAAAACTAGTCTTTTTTAAGTTTAGCAACATCTAGTGTCCATTTGACACATTAACGCTATATACAGCAAGGAAAAGACACCTTTGCTTTTAATGAAATACAGATTCGTTCTGACAATATGCTGTATGTCAGCTTTATCTGCTAGTTAAAGTGCTTTGGTGTGCTTCTTCTTTATAGAATTACATTCTAACTTGACAGCTGTGAAGAAAAAATTCAGCATAACACCAAAAAAAAAACAAAAAAAAAAAGAAACAAAAAAAAAAACCTGGAGTGTTTTTATTCAGTACGCTGAGGTTTCAAAATAACTCTTAAAGTTGATTCAGGAAGTCCTTACACATTGGCTTTTTTAATTACAGTAACTATCTGTCTGACAAAGTTGTAAATAAAGCGCTTTTGTCTCTGCAGACTGGCGAATATGGCACAGATGAGGAAGAGGATGAAGATGAGGAGGTCAGTCCATCTTATCCCAGTGCCATCGAAGTGTTTGACCTGGCAGAGAATGAGGACATGTCGCCGCTGGAGACAGACCCTGAGAAACTGGCCCATAAATACAAGGAGGTGAGCCGTTATCTCATTAATTAGAACACTTGCTCTGTAATCACAGCTTATTTTGTTTGATGTACCTGTGGCTAATATTAAGATCTGTATTTAACATTGTAATCTCTCTCCAATAAAGCTCCAAATAAAGCACGCTGTGACCCAAGCTGAGATCCAGCAGCTGAAAAGAAAGGTACCTTTCACATATTTTGGGGCAAATTATTAGCCTATTGTTATTAGCCTAGTAACCTTGTATTTTCCTTTTTCCAAGGCCACAGAAAATATTCCCTTAAAATCATATCATACGACACCTCATATATATTGGTATATGACTATGTAACCGTGTCTGTGAATATGGGACTTTTGTGTCCCACTGTAATTGTTGAAACTGGATGTTTCATGTCTTTCCAGCTGCACCATGCGGAGCAGGAGAAGCAGCGTTGGCGTATGGATAAGGCCCAGTTGGAACAGACCCTGCAGGAGAACAAGGAGCGCATGGAGAAGCTGGAGGGCTACTGGATGGAGGCTCAGAGTCTGTGCCAGGCTGTGGACGAGCACCTGAAGGAGACGCAGGCCCAGTATCAGGCCTTGGAACGCAAGTACAGCAAAGCCAAACGCCTAATCAAGGAATATCAGCAGAAGTAAGACACTTTGACTATATGAAGCTAAAAAAAAAAAGTTGTGTTATATTTAGGTTAAACAGTCCAGTCCTCTCATCTGCTTCCTTTTACAGGGAGATTGAGTATTTGAAGAAGGAGACCCAGCGTTGTGCACAAGTTGGGGCTGAGGCCTCCATTCTTAAAGAGGAGTCTGGGCAACTCCAAGAACAGGTAAAAGAGCCAAAAATGAATGATGATATAGAATAAGAATGTAGATCATATCAAAGAGGGATTTTTATTTAGAGGTTTTCATTTACAGCTTTAATAGCCTATTAGTTGAATGTTATGATATATTCACATGATCTGTAAATATGGCTATAAGTCTTTATATCTTTAAGAATAAACTGACATCTAATGATAAATAACACTTGTGTACAAAGGCTACAATGACATATTTATGTAACTGAGGAAATTTAAGGCCTAAAATTGGTTTGACAAAGTGTAAGTTCACATGCTCAAATGTTTCATCTACTTTAGATTTGGAATTCATATATACATCTGATCCCAAGAATTCCATCTTTTTTGTTTTTTTTTTTTTTAATGATTTTGGGTTTAGATTGGTGTTTGTCTAAAAGTATAAGTACACCACCAAAATCTCATTTTAATTTTTATTAACAGGTAATTTAGTCAAATTATATTTTCAAATAATAAAACCCTGTGATAAAAACTCTTGGTTATGCTTTGTAGCAGTAACGCAGTGTAATCTAAACATGTCATAACTGCATTCTCCTCTCTCTCTCCACTAGGTGGCTGACCTGGAATGCAGAGTAGAGGAGCTGAAGTCCGAACCTTTATAAAAGCCTTTTATCTGTGATGTGTCTGATAGCAGAACTGTACTAGATGAAGGAGAAGATTGTGTTCTCGTACTTGCAGTGAACCACAGGGTATTTCTACTTCTTTGGTTTCGGGTTGCATTCTGTATATGTATCCTCAGGCTTTGAATTTCTGCATAGGGCCACTTAACCCTTTTAACCATGTTTTTCTGTTAACATTTAATACCTGGCTCTAGATGTACTGTCCTTCATACTTCAGTATTTAATCCTTTAATTTGTGTTTTGGTGAGAGACCGGGCTATTGCTTTTTAATTGCCAAAAACAAACAACCTCCATTCCTTTTTTGCCTAGTTTTCTGAACATTTTTCCAAGTTTGTACAGATGTGATACTGTGTGGTATAACAATTTGGTTTGTATAAATTTTGAATATGTGTATAACATTTAACATAATATAAACTAATAGGATTGGGAGGATCATTATATATTTTATGTGTTGTGTACATTGGAAGGAGATTGCACTGAAGAAGACATCGACAAGGTGCTTCACTGGAATGGAAGAAAGAAAAAACAAAATGGACTTTGAGGTCTTCTGAATCTTACAAAACAGTAACTCAACCTCTGTAGGGGTCTCGTCACTTAACCTTGAACCACCTGCTGCCTACCTTTCACAACTGTTTCTTTTTTACACATGGACTCATTAATGAGCAACCTATCTCTAGTTTCAACCCCTCATGTCTTTGACTTTCGCGAAGGACCAGAGGAACAAACCTCCACAACTGCTGTGCCACAAAATGGACACTTTCCCTAAAATGGATGTTGTCAAAGATTTGTGTAAATGGTATTAGTTAGGACTACTGATATAAGAAACATTACTGGACTTAGGTTTAAAGAAACCTTTACCAGCAGCAGAGTTATAGAATTACAAAAACTCGTCTCGAACCAGCAGCTGCACTTGACACCGCTGTGTGTAGCACATGGAAAACACTGCCAGGTTTAAATACCTGTTTCAATTAACGCAGTTTCAATGAAATTGAGTCTACTTGTGTCAACTGTCATACCAGTATGTTTGTATAGTTCAGGTAAGACTGAAATATTTTAATTTTGCTTCATGTTTATAATATAGCCAATGTGGAAATATGAGCTAACGGGACAAAAACTGACAAAAGCAATGCAAACAGTTCAATATACAAAGTTATACTGTGTAATGTAAAAAGACGTAGACCTGGATGACTACAAAATCAAAATTAATGAATTGAAAAAAAAACAGGCATGATTATGAATATTTTCATAATATTAAGGCTTGTACAGTGCACATGCTTTGCATTGTATGTTTTGTGGAATAAATGGTCAACAGTGATGGTCAAGCTGGTTATTTTTGTTTTTATTTTCAGGTTAACAGTTTCAGCTGCAATTAGCAATTGCAAACAGCAATTCTCTTCTTAAAGTTCTACTATTTTCAAAAGGTAGAAATGTGTTTTGATCATAAATGCATCTTCTGATGGTGCCTCCTGAGGTGATAATTTCGGGAAAAGCTCTTTCCACACTGGGTGCATTTGAACATTCTCTGTCCCAGATGAAGCATCTGGTGAGCTTTGAGACTCTGCAGTCGGCTAAAACTTTTGCAGCAGTCCAGGCAGCTATACGGCCTCACCCCTGTGTGCTTCCTCTCATGTCGTTTTAGATCCCCCGACTGCCGAAAACTCTCCCCACAGTGGGTGCATAGGTATGGCTTCTCCCCAGTATGGGTTCTGAGGTGAACGTTCAGTTGGCCGCTGTATGAGAAGCTTTTGTTGCAGTGAGTGCAGCTGTACGGTTTCTCGCCTGTGTGGATGCGCAGATGCTGCTTCAGACTGTAGTGGTTTGTGAAGCCCTTTCCACAGTCTGTGCACAAGTACAGTATCTGCTGCATGCAGGTGTGAGCTTTCAAAGTTTTGGCATTTGCATACCTCTTTGCACAGTGAGGGCATGTATATTCTTTGTCCCCCTCCTCTTCCTCCAGCTGATCCATTAGGCTGTCTGAGTCGCAGTGTGACACATACTCGACAGGGTGGTGTCTCCTGATGTGCTTGAGAAGGTAGCTCTTCATAGTGAATGAAAAGGGACAGAATGAGCAGGAGAAAAGCTCCGACGTGCAATGATACTTCTCACAGACGTTGGCCTTCTTGTGCTGCTTAAGGTTGCCAGATGTAGAGAAGGCCATGCCACAGTGGTCACAAGTATATGATTTTTCATTGCTGTGTGTCGTCCGCTCATGTCTTTTCAGAAAACCAAATTTATTAAAGGTTGCTTCACACTGACCACACTTGTGTTGTCTCAGAGTACATCTGTGCCCTTTGAGCTCATCAGGTTTTTCAAATGTTTGTTTACAGCGACTACAATTATACCATTTGTATTTTGTTTCCTTTCCATTTTCCTGTGTTAATGCATCAACATCAGGCACCTCTGGTTCACTGCAGCTCTTCTCCAGTTGAGCAGGGCTGGTTAATGGCTCCTTGCAGATGGCTGCCCTTCGTTTCGGCGCTATGAGCTTGGTTATGGCAGAAATTTTTGATCTTGCGCTAAGTCGCTGTGGTCTCTGAGAGACAGGTTTTGGAATAGATTCAGCTGTTTCAGCTAGTGAGGGTGGTGGAATGAAATCTGGATCATGGTTCTGGTCGTCACCAGCAGGTACTGGTTCTTCCTCTTGAGTTTCCACTGGTGGCACTTCAGGGGTTTTCTTTGAGTGATGGACAATCATGTGCTGCTGAATGGCGTCTTCTGAAGAAAAAGTCAGTGAGCAGTCTGAACAGCAAAAGAAAATGGCGGTCGTTTCCCTTGGAGTCTGATTCATTTTTTCTGTCCCTTTTCTTTTCTTTTGGTGACACTGAAGGTGCCTGGCCAGGTCATAATACTGGCCAAAGCACTTTCGACACACGGTGCAGACATAAGGGCGTAAGTTGCCATGGACAATAACCTTATGCCTTTTAAGGTATCCTTCACTAGAAAAGCTCTTTCCACAGTCTGAACAGTTGGTGGAATGTTCACTCATCTTTTGGGATGTTTCTGCCTCTCCTGCAGGAGTACTCTCACTACCAATTTGATCTGGACTTTTCTGTAAATTCTTGTTTACACTGATTTTCTTTGTTTCAGTCAATTCCTCAGCTGTAGCTGCTTCTTCAGGATTAGACAGTTCTGACGCAGGCGGTGATCTCTCTTTTTCACTGAGGATTTTATTCTGATCAGGCACTGTCCTCCTCTTTTTTATGACAGCCTGGTTTCTATGAACTAGCTGGTGTCTGAGGAAGCCTGACGCCTGGCTAAAACTTCGCCTGCATTGTGAGCAGCAGTAGGGACGCTTGTTTGAGTGAACACAGCGTTTGTGCCTCTTAAGGTAATGAATTTGCTTGAAAATCTTCCCACAATCAGAACATGTTTTGGACTTGACAGGATCAACAGATAATACCACCAGTGGTGCTGCAGGGGGACCCGTGCCAGCACTGGAAGGAGGATTTCCAGGTTCAGCTGCTTTATCAGCTGATGTTATGCTGCCGCCATCAGGTTGCATGTGGAAGTACTCTGTGTGTCGCTGCAGGTAGGCCTCTGCAGTGAAGGACAGCTGACAATGAGAGCATACGAAGATCTGAGATGTTGCTGTTGTGTTGCTCTCTAAAAATTGGAAAAGAAGGGAAACGTAAATGTCATACTTACAGGCTTAAAAATTACATTAGCAAAAGTGGTGCAATATTAAGAATCTGCTTGTGCAATCATGTTGATTATTTGTTTGGAAATTATTACCTTTCACTCTCCCAAACAACCTTTATTTCACAGAGTTTTGAAAGATTTTCTTATTAAGTTGTAATTAGCACCAGTATTTCACTTAATGTTACTAGTCACTAATTTGATCTGAAGCCAGCAGCAGAATGAAACCCAAACATGAAGCGACCATGAGAGCGCAGAGTGCCATCATTTTTCTTTTCTAGTATTTAACAGCTCTTATTGGTTGGTTTCTAATTATTTTTTATATTGTAACAATTAAATTAAATTCCAGTCTTTGTTCACACTGATAGATATTATTTTTAAAAGTACCTGTTGCATTCAACTTCATTAACCAGATCTGAGTTCCAGCTTCGCTGAGACGGGAGAGAAGGTTGCTGCTGGGCCACACCATAAGCTCATCTCCAGGGTTTATAGTACGACAGCAATGAAAAATGATGCTGCCTTTGTACTGGACTGCCAGCAAATTCTTCTCGTCTTCATTACGAGCACATTTCACATACCTGTGTAAGAAAAAGAATTTTATAAATAACTGGGTTTTAATATAATCATATATTGAGCATTATGGTTGCCCTCACTTTTTGGATGGACCACCATCTCGAGTATGAAGTGAGACGCCATGAGGTTAATGCCCACCTTCATAGACACTGTCTTTTTCCTGTTAGTATGAGTGTGTGTGTGACTCAACGTGTGTCATGCCTGTTTACCTCATCCAGTTTGAGTGTGATTCTTTGTCAGCATCAGTGTACTCATATTCATCTTTTCCTTTGTAAATCTGCAGTAAACGATAATAATTTTCAAGACAAAAGCTGAAAATACATCAGTAACATCAACATGTAGTAATTATAAGGCCATAAATCTTAGCCTCATGTAATTTTTGTCATTTCATTGATTTCAGTTTGTCCAAGCTCACCTCCCAGCAGAAATCACTTGCTAGAGCATTTTCTCTGGTGGTCACTTCCCCTTCATATGGTCCAAAATGCATTCCAGGAGACACTGCTGGTCCTTGATTTATGACCCCAACCCCAGCACTGGGAATACTAGATCTGCCTATCATCAGGCCATAGGGTAGAGTAAGGAGGGCCCTCTGGGGAACACCCATTGTTGTTGGAAAGTCAAGAATAAAAGATGGGCTATTATTACAGAGAGGATCATTTTGCTTGTGGAACAGAGTCAGGCACTCCTCGCAACCTAGGAAATATACAGAAAAGAGAAGAATACAGTAACTGAACTTTATTCTTCTCTATATAAAAAATCATCTATCTTAGAAGAAGCCATAAACATGCACAAACATGCACATGCACATCCTAATGCAATAATATATTAATAGTCATCCTCATTAATTATTAACATTTTTACTGAAATAGTTCATGTTTGAATTAGCACATTTAAATAAGCAAGACTTTTGCTTCGAGAAACCTGGAAAGGGTATCTAAGAAATGATGAGAATTTAGTATTCTACATATCGAATCCAAGTTATTAGTGGTGTTAATAGTTTTATGTCAGATGAGTATGAATAACGTACTGACATGGTCTGACAGGATATAACTAAGGTACAGTACTTTGCAACATTGACTTATGCTATGAAAGATTTTAAGATAATACAGTCTTCAGCTTCTTGGTATTCTCCATAACATTTCATTCATTTTGCACATGCTGTCAAGTTTCTATGTGTATCTATATGTTTCAAGACACATGGAAACCTTGCAACAACCCTTTGAATATTAAGATGTGACAAAACAGTCTCTTGCTTACAAAAGCCATCATCAAATGGCAGGTTTTCTTCCTGCCCCTCTGGGTCCAGTAACTTCTGAACTGGTGTTTCTGCAGGTTCTGACTTGGGGAGCACTTAAAGAAAAGATTTTGAATTTAAAACTTATGCATGAAAAATAAAAACAGCCATGTCATCAATTTTTAGTTGTAGCTGGTTTATTTGGCAGGTTTAATAAACTTGCATCATACCTGTATGGGGGCTGTCATCAGGAGAGAGACACTCCTCTGTCACAACCACCTCCTCGGTTGCCTCAACCCACTCCACGACACTATGTCTGCCTGACATGAGTGCAGACTCTATAGGTACAAATTAAAAATGTCCACTAGCTCTTTTCATGATAACTGCGCACACGAACAAGAGCTAACTTCAATAGATAGCTTTAGCAAACATTACCAACCTAAGTCGCCAATCGTGAGTTAGCAAATACAGTAGCCTTTTAACATTAGCGTTGTAATTTTACACCCCAATGTAAAGGTCTTTTGAGTTAATTACATAGCATTACCCTCAGCTAATCATAGTATTAAAAACTGTTATGTTGCATTCAAAGCGATATCCGCAAGATGAAGACAAGCAGAACTGCCCTTTCCCGATACAGGCTACGTTCAAATAAAATATCTACAGAATAAATTACAATATATTCTACGTATTATAAACTGGCTACCTAATTCCAAGAGTGTTTTAGCAATTAACTCTGTCTGCAGCAAAAATAATAACAATAATAATAATAAGCTATAAACTGAAACAAACTATTGCAGTCGGAAGTCTGCACCCGGAAGTAAAACTTGTCAGTTTAATCTGCTTTCAACATAAGGGTTCAGATTCCTCTTCTTATCAAAATAAAGTCTAGCCAATTTCTAGTGTTAGCTAGTACTGTTGCAGAACTGACATATGTTTCAAAGTATGCGGTATTAAGAATCCTACCAAGAATGCTTGGAATGGATCACATGCTTCGATGTATTAAATGAATGTATCAACTTGTTCTACTCTATAAGAGATGATATTGAACTTGTGTTATAGCTCAATTGGTACAGAATGGATATCATATTGAGACTTTAAATTCAAATCCCCTCACAGCGTGTTTTTTTTTTTTTTNTTTTTTTTTTTTTTTATTTGCATCTTCAAGCTTTCAAAACTAAACAAGACAAACTTTGGCATCGATGATCCAACCAAGAATGCTTCGCCTGGATCACATGCTTCGATATCTATTACATTAAATCAAGAAACAGCATTCGCACAAGGTCTGAAGGAAATCTAATATTTAATCGAGTAGCCATCCAAAACAATGATACACACAATACCATTATAACACTGCTAATTTACTATTTAAATACTAGTGTCAACTCTAATGTTACAAGAGCGCCGCTGGTGTAGTGGTATCATGCAAGATTCCCATTCTTGCGACCCGGGTTCGATTCCCGGGCGNGCTGGTGTAGTGGTATCATGCAAGATTCCCATTCTTGCGACCCGGGTTCGATTCCCGGGCGGCGCACTTATGTTTTGTCTTCTCGAAAAACCAGCCTATATAGTATCTACGAAATACACGACTTACAATATGTGCACAAATTATTGCAAGATTTCTTAGATTTTTTTTTTCTGACTGACTTTTATTTCTAGCATATGGGAGAATAAAAGATCGTGTTTCGTTGCTTGGTGACGAGTTGCCCAACTGCCTCTCCCCGAAGACAAGGATATAAACTGAACAGCAATTTATTCACCTTCACCATAAACGACGCGTCACATCGACATGAAGTCCATAAAATCCGGTCAAACTGTGTGGACGTGGGAGCGCTGGAGTTCAAAGGCGGACGGGTGCCTCAACATGTGCGGAATTTGCCCACCGTGCGTCTTTGCCACAAAATTTCTGGATTCCACTGAGTGTTTGTGGAAATCTGAAGATGCATCCAAGAGGAGATTCCTAGTGGGGCTGATTTTACGCTGCAGGAGCGTCAAAATGCTCGAACGCATCCAGAGAGAACTACAACTAACATCATGGAAATGGTTTACATACGCCAGGTCAAGAACACCAGTTTTACTTCGGGATGTCAGCCTCAGGTTCAGCAGAGGGCACTCAGCGCAGGGCAGAGACACGGGTGATTTAGCTGAAATCTGGGGCTGGTTTAGTTGCAGCTCAGATTGGGTTAAAACAAATTATCTCTGCCGTATTTTTTCGAAGTGTGACACCGAACTATTACGCATGTTGGGCAATTTAACTGACGTTCTTCTTGTGAGACAGAAACGAGGATTTCTGCATTTTGATGGTACGTGGTCTGTGACAAGGTATTAACAGCAACATTACAAAATCTATACCTTTGTTTTTAACATGAAAATACCCAAAAGCAATGTACTTTTACTTGTCAAGCACAGGTGTAACTAATACCGTTAATTAGAACTGAATTCCATAGCATTACCAGGTCCCTGATGTTGTGCATGCTGGCTCACACCTAAATTAACTGTAGCCACCATTAACGCATTTAATTACAGCTGTACTTTTCCTAATATAATAGGATTGTGTTTCTGTGAAACAATCCAGATTGGAAGACTGTGTTGTACTGCAATTCCTATTAGACCCCGCCAGAGGTCGCTAAAGGGCATAATAAAATATCTGGTAGCTGTAGAAATACTGTATACCCTGCGTCTGGCCCAGTGGATGACCTATGTCCCTTTCCATTACAGGTGATACAGAGGATGGATGGATTCTTATCAGTATTTATGAGTGTGATGTGATAACAATATATGCTCTTATAGCAGGAAGCAGCCAATATATGGATGAATGTGATTGTCCAGGGATGAAGAGCTCTGCTGAGTGTGAGTCCAGTGAAGAAAACTCAGAAGATCCTGCTCTTATGGTGGTACCTGGATCATCTGCATCTATGTCTGGAGTCAGCCAATACAGAGACTTCATAGGCTGCTTACCTGTTCAATTGGCCAAGAGGATATTAGGTAAGAGCTGTATGTAACATATAGGTAGCACTGTAGAAATGCAGTGTAAATGCACTGCTGTTCAGTGATATATGCTTAATACTTTGGTTATTTTCAATAGAAACACACAGGCCAGATTGCAACATTACTATTTACTGGATATTCCTGAATCTTTTAATGCTCTTTTATCTTCTATGTTATGTTTTGTTTTTTATGATATTGTGGAGGAAATAGGTACAATCCATAAGCAAAAGATATTTACTTTACTTTCCCCCACAGTGTTTGATCTGAATTATGCATTGTCCTTGAACTGATGAATGAAACTGAGTCAGGCTAATGATACCATGGGGATGGAACTTAATTAGTCAAGAATGCTCTTGTTAAATCTCTCATTCAAGTGGGTCTCCCTTGGATATAAGCACAACAAAACCCTGCCAGGCAACCCACTCCACAGTAACCAGTCTGCTGTGTGCTCAGTCTAGACAGTAAAAGAGAGATCCTGTGAGATATTACTCACAGGAAGTATATCAAATAGAAAAAGCGGTTAGGTTGCAACAAGGTACAAAATAAAGCAGGTTTTGAATTTTTTTTTTAACATAAAAAAAAAAACAACATGTTTTATTTATCCATATATGTTAGACCTTAGCAAATCTATCTTAAAGTTTCATTTTCTTGTTTGTGTTTCTGGTGCCATATATCATCATCATGTGTATATATATATATTCTAACAGGTTTATTAGATGAGCATACTTTGAGATTCTGCCAAAAGGTTTGTTTATACTGGCAGCATCTTGCAGAGGAAACCTTTAAGGAAATCAATTTCAAAAGAATTTTCCTGGATCAAGTTAGGGTGACAATGAAGGTAAGACACACACACACAAACAAATATATATATATGATTCATATATTTAGCATTTTTCTTAGATAATGTAGTTTTTGGTGGAAAGGAAGTCTTTTTTTATGTAACAAGTATGTGATGAAGCTTTATGGTTACAGTAATAATACAAGATTTTTAGTTTTTTTTTTTTNTTTTTTTTTTTTTTTTTTTTTTTTTTTCTGTTCAAGCAATACGAGAGTATTAATATAGTTAGTTCCACCTATGCCAACATCATTGAAATCCTTGTACCTGCAGATGATGATGAGACAGGAGATACTCATTCCAGGGTCCTAAAGGTTAACAGATCTCTGTCCTACCACCATAAAATTTTCTATCACATAGCTATTGTCACTATTGTAATAGATCTTTTCTCTTATTGGTTTTACAGGGCAAGCCTTTTGAATCTGCATTTATCAACATGAAAACAAAGACAGAGCAAATGGAAGAGCGCAATGTTTACTGTGGTGCATATTTTACCAAAACTCTGCTGGAGAAGTTAGTGTTTTAATGACACAATCAATACATTACTTAAAGTAATTACATTGGATAGCATTGTGAGGTAAAATCTTGATCCCCTCAAATCCAGAAGATGGACTAATGTGAGATAAGCTGATCACTTGCTTCTATAGGAGCAGACACCAGGACAACCTCAGTTTAGCTATTTTTTCCTTTAACACAGAGAAGACCCTCATCGGGTGGTTGACTATGAAGGAGGTTCATTGGTGGCCATGGGCTCGAAGGACCGCTTGCTGCATCTGCTTTATGTGGGTTCAGAAACCAAAGATGTGGCACTGATGAAGGGCCATGTTGGCAGCATCCGGGCAGTGCTGCTCTGTAAGGACAGAGACCTGGTGATAACTGGCAGCTATGATGCAACCATCAGGTGAGCAGGAGATGTAGGATCATGTTGTTGTGAACATATAACAGTTTTTACTGTTTTTGAGGAGGATAGTGATGAAGACTTGGGCTACTGTGATAAACAATCTTTGGGTTATTACGAAAATATTATATTATTATTTTTCCTTATTATGGAAAAATGAAAAATTGATGTCTCAGTTTTTTCAAGTTTTTTTTTTTTTTTTCCACAATTCTGTCTCCTATTTTATCTCTATCTCAGATTATGACTGAAGTGGATTTGACAAAATGAATACTTTCCAGCAGCTTGATTAATTTGGATTATTATGCAGAACAACTGGGGTTATCTAAGAATTTGAACATTTCAGTGTGATTTTTGACTTTGTACAGGGTGGTTATTCATTTAATATTTCATGTTATCTGTAGATGTTGGAATTTGAAGACAGATACATGTGTGATGGTGCTGTGTGGTCACACTGGAACAATTAACTGCCTGGATGTCCATGCGGACAGACTTGTCTCAGGAGCAAAAGACTGTAAAGTCAAAGGTATATATTGTAGTTTGGGTTTGATTGCTTAATGATTCCTGGTAGTTGGTTTCTATCTGAGATTTTATGGAAAACTTGATGCCAAAAGCCTCTTGACTTTGTACCCCTGTTGGCACATTTTTTGAAACTATGATGCAAACCTCTTTCTTGAAATATTTGAGAAAAAAAAACTGTGATCTTCTCTTCTTTATTAAACTAAACAATGCCAGTGTGGAGTCTACACACTGGGAAGCTTTTTGAGGATTTTAATTTCAAACACCCTTCGTCTGTCCTCTGCGTGAAGATCAAGACAACAACACTGTACAGTAGCTGTAATATGGGCCGTGTTAAAATATGGGACATGGAAAATGGATCACTGCTGAGGGTGAGCAGATTTGTCATGTCTCATTTGTGGAGACCAATAGCTTCTCTTCTAATTGTATGTTACCATTCGATACCATTTTTGCATTTTTTTAATGTCATGATTTCATGTTTATTTCTACTTTTGTATGCACTGTTGGCATAATTTACTACTTTGTTTAAGGTGATTGATGCCCACAAGAGCTCAGTGAAGTGCCTGTTCCTCAACCAGTGGTATCTTCTATCAGGAGACTCCAACGGTCAGGTCATGGCCTGGAGCATCAGCTGTGATGTTAAGGAGTGTCTTATGGCCTTTAACCACCCAAAGTGAGCACCTCCAACCCTGATGTAACTCTTACCATTAACAATGGTCATTTTTTCGACAACAAATATTAAACTAAATGCTGACTGTTCTTCAGGGAGGTAAAATCTCTGACGCTCACATACCTTCGCGTCGTCACTGGCTGCACAGACGGAAAGATTCGCATATTTAATTTCCTCACTGGAGATTGTCTGAGAGTCATCACGGCAGCTGATGAGCCAAACCGTATATTGTCCATGCATTTCCATGACAGCAGGTGAGAGAGTCTGATTTGCTCTCAACAAAGCCAACATGCTATCGCGTTACATAAATGAGACTTCAATAGGCTCATTAATAATAATTTAAAATTATATTACTGATATGCAACCCGGGAAGATGTAAAATTGATGTGTCTTAAGCAGTACAAGTGTACAAACTTTGTATTCAGCCTTGCAAGTGACATCTTCCTCTCTTTGTCACTCTGCTTTCTTTTAGAATATTAGTCAACACTGCATTCAGTTTGAAGCTCTGCCAGTTTGCCAAAGTGTTCTGGGATTACACAGAGTCAGCACAGGGCAGGGACTGTGGTGTTACGATGGCTCAGGCTGGTCTGCTTATGGAGAAATCCGCAGCTTCACTCAGAAAGATTCCATGTTCGTGCAACTGGACAGATCAGACGGCACAGGCAGTTTCACCCTGCCAAAAGAGGTTTGGCTGTAGCAGCAAGAAAGCAGAGAAAGCTGAGCCATTTCCCAAACACCAAACCCACTGTCTGTCTGCACCCCCTAAATGCAGAACACAAGGTAAGTATGCTGTGGAAGTGTGTTTCAACATTAGCCAAAAAGTAGTGGGGAAATGCAGGGAGCACGTGGCTCACTGATTAGCAGGTCCCAGACTCAAACTCATTTGCTGCCTTTGGCCTTTATGGTTGGAGCTTGCATATCCTGCCTTTCACCCAGTGCATTCTGGGATAGCGTCTGCAACCCAAAGCAGACTAAGCAGCATAAAAATAGATTGATTGTTTGCAAAATGCCAAAATTACTTTATATGGACGTGTTTTGAGATTAATTAGTTCTTACCGTAAATGACAAGTTGAATATAACATCTCATATATCACAACACCACCCTCTGCTAAATCTTTTAAGTAAATCTTAAGAGATTTAGCAGGCAGAATGATCTGGCTCTCCATTGTAATAGAATGTAGGACTTGTTTATATTTTTATGCTACACAGGCATAAGCATTTTTATGTGAATTCTATCAACAATAACATTTTGTTGGTATTGTTGTAAAATGCATCTGTACTGTACATGCAAAATAATCAAAACTTAACACTGTAAAACATTAATGCTGCCTTGTTGAAACTGTGGTGTCTAATCTTCTTTCACAGTCACTCAGTGCTGTGAGACTGTGAAAAAGTCAGTGCTGCTGAGTGAGAGGACAGCGTCTCAACGTATGAAGAAGAGGGGTCTTCATCATCCTCTGACACATGACTGCATCCTCCTCAGGGTCAATACGATCCAGAGGGCACAGTGCACAGATAAGGCCAGCATCAACATGGAGCACAGCGTCAGCCTGCAAGATTTCTTGAGCTATTGCCCATCTCAGGATCCTTCACAGTCTGACTTCAAGCATGTAGACCCAAAGCCCAGCTTGCCCCAAGCCTTAAAACTGACCCTCCAAACTCAGAAACGACCCAAAACCTGCGTCCCAATTCTGAAGAGAACTGCCAGTCAAAATATGAAAAACACGTTCCCTGTCAGAGATGTTTCCACTGTCCCTGACGCCACAATACAGCGCCATCAGTGTGCATTTTCTAAGAAAGCATAGTCTTACAGTGCTGACACAAGGCAATCAAAAGGGTGGATGTCTTCATCCAAAGAGGGATCACAGGCTCCTGAACACATGCTCAGGAGATCAATACCTAAGGATCTACAATGTTTAATGAAATGTAGAGCTCCTGCCCAAGACTACATTCAGAGTGCGAGGAAAGTTCAGGTTGCTCACAGCTTAAAGAGGATGTCAGAGCTCAGAGGGAACACGAGGGAGAAGGAAAAGAAGATGGTGTGAAGAATAAAGTTACATGATTATTATTAATTGATAAGTCCTTATAATAATATATGTCTGAAAAACTCTCACCATTGTATGTTTCTGGTGTGTTTGGGCATTTCATTTATCCAAGGTCATATTTATAAATGTGATGTTGCACTAGAAAGGCACTAGGGGTCAGTATTGTATTATCTGAAGTTGTCTGGTTCAGGGTTATAGCTTTATAACCATGCTTCAGGTTAACATTTATTTTCAAAAAAAGTTATTTTTGGTTCAAGTCATTTTAAACTGGGGTTGCTTATTGTACAGTCTGTACAATGTTTTCTTTTTCCTTTATCTTAAATTGAATATATGGAATCACTATTCAAGATTTTAAAGTGTTCACCTCTAAAGTTTCTCTTGCACAAAATTAAAAGTAATATTTGCAGATCTTTTGAAGATTTTACTTTCATTTTTCATAGTATTTGCATTAATTAATCAGAATTATTGCGTTTAGCTTTACTAAAATGTTTTTTAGAGCATAGAATTTCAAATTCCATCAGTTATAATAATCTTTTGCAATATGATAATGGGTCTGTGTTTTTCTTCCAATGCTTAGAAAACATATTCTCATATACATTTTTCACTAGTTAATGGATCATTATGAATACTACTCTGTCA
The DNA here is from genome assembly GCA_014773175.1 of Lucifuga dentata. Classification (NCBI taxonomy): domain Eukaryota; kingdom Metazoa; phylum Chordata; class Actinopteri; order Ophidiiformes; family Bythitidae; genus Lucifuga; species Lucifuga dentata. Next base: position 100,519 of record VXCM01000234.1, on the reverse strand, counting down.
GCTTCATCACTTAAGTAACAAGAAATCCCTGAGGAAGTTTAGCTTCTGTGGTATTTTAAATCAGCTCAGTGAAGTCTTCAGAGTGAGAGGAGTTTGTCCCATCCAGAGAGACCTTTCACCCTGCCACCTGCCCTCTAGCCCTGCTGCCTTGGGGGCATCATTAGGGGTGAGGAGGATGAAGATCAGGGGGGAAGGTCTTCTGCTTTCACAGTAGTAGAACAGCTGGGTACTCCTGAATTACAAAGGGGCTGACTGGGGAAGACATCCCATTTTGGAGAATCTCTTCTTTCAGGAGAAGTCTGCTGCTAATTTGATTTGGACTGCAGAAAACTGGGGATAACGTGGTCTCCCCCTTTTCTCCTGTGGCAGTGTTAGGGAGACAATGCAAGCCCCCATCCTGCCCCCCCCAAGCTCAGCTTAGCTTCACCAGGCAGCACAGCACCCTCCATTGTTCCATCAGGTATGGGGACCCTTGTCCTGGATCGACAGAGCTGCAGGGGGATAATAAGCGTATAATCAAAGCAAAGGTAGAAAAGGGGAAGTCTTCATGGAGGAATGCTCTTAGACCTTCCGTTCCCTTGAGCTGGCCCAAGGGTTCGCTGTGGAGAGAAGGCCATGGGCTTATATATGCACAAGGGTAGAAGCAGAGGAGAAGCTTGGGAGAAATGACAGTTACTCCTTTATAGAGAAAGAAGGTTACGGGGTTGGAGGTTGTGGAGGCAACAAAAGAGGGTTCAATCTCACCCGACTGACCTTTTCATCTACATGGATCTACTTCTCCAAAGCTGCATATTTGCATCATAGTTGATTTGTCAAATAAATTTTTCTGTTTTTGTCCAGCTGTGTCAATAGCAGAACTCAAACTCAAAATCTCTTTGCAGCAGGCCAGTCATGGCTCAGAATGTGATTTATTGTGTCATGATCTGAATTATTTTGTATTTGCATGTCACTCAGACGGGTGGCCGACTTGCCCTGGAGCTGTTCAGATATCACACCATTACTAAGTCTAACAAGACAGGCATCAGATGTACAAGCTCAATGAATATGCAAATCACACCATTCTCATGGGGAACTGACTCATGATAAGAGTAACCATTGGTTGAAAAGAGACTAAACCTTCCTATTGGGAAAAATGGTCTTTGGTCTACAGCTTCAAAGATGGACATTGTTCTGAAAGCCAGACACAAATATCTTAGAAACAGATGGAGAAGTGAAAGTACAGGCTGAAATGACAATAATGGATAACATAAGAGGCCTGACAGAACAGTGACATCACAGCAGAGCGATGACATGAGCCCTCAGAACAGTTTTAAAGCCAACGGGCCACACGGTCAGCGCTCTTTCCAACCGTCCCCTGTTAAGATTCAGTAGAGCCAGGGTGGAAACAAGATCCATATGGCTTTCTGACCTCATTTGCAGATAGAGATCATAAGCGAAAGAGGATATGGCCACAACGAAGGGAGGCAATTAACAGGAACACCATTATGGAGATACAGGACTGATTAACATCCACATCCAGCTAAGCCAAATAGATAAGAGGGAATCTGATTGCTCATTGATTGGATCTCAGTGGTTCCTCTTTGCAGAGTGCAGGTTCTGTTTTCTGGAGTCGAGTCTCACTGAATTCAAGGGTCCTTGATTGAGCCAAAAGAGTGAAGTGAAACCGCTGTGACCACACATCAGGAAGATGATCAAAGAGGCTACTGCTGGCTTGTGGCTCCTTGTATATAAGACTGGCTCANCCCCCCCACCCCCAACAGATGATTGTGCTGAGTTGTTAGCCACAGATGGCTCAATGCTAACATATGTCAAAGAACACCGATATGGGCTGTAGAGGTGACACCTGAATTAGTTGAGGTTGATGTAAAATGATTATGCTACATTCCGTGGGAAGAGCCAATGGGAAATTGGACTGTAAAGCCACTTACAGTACCAAGATTTTCCTCACTCTTGATTTTGTTTATGTTTATTCCATTAAATTAAAAAACTTTTTTTTCCCCTCATTTATGAATTGACTGATTGTACCATGAACCATCTGGTTTTACAGTGTGACATCTGGAATGTATTTTGAAAATTATGAAGAGATAATTTTCTATCTGCAAGACCTGTTCCGCACAAATGACCATACAAAAACAAACAAGACAAAAATTAAACACACCGGTGCTTTAACACTAGAAGATATGGCATATTATGTTTAGAGGTAGATAGATGTCAGTGTGTCATTATGTAAAAATAGTAGTGCATTTTTATACTTGTCCTCTGGGGGGCCCTCTATCACTGATTAAGGGGTCACAGTGGTGAGCCTTTGACTTTTCAAAGCATTTATCAAACTTTGGTAGTTCAGATCTCCTCTTTGTCATATTATTTACTGTATTTTTGACATCAAAATCATTGTAGACAATCAGTAAAAATGACGGAGGAAAGGAAATTTAAATACAATCCGAAATGACTTTGATAACAGGCTTTGCAAGACATTTTAATATGGGATTTCTTACATTTTCATATTGTGTGTGGGTGGGTGGGGTGCGGGGGTGGGGGTATATGTGTGTGAGTGTGTTCCTGTGTGCCACTATTAAACAAGAGAAAGGTGTCACAGGTTGACCTGCAGTCTCAATAGCCTCCAGTCTTCACAGAGCTACTCCAGACTCGTGTAGGCGACAGTGTTAAGTGTCATAATTTCACTATTTTCTCAGACGTAAATACGGAGACGTGAAAGTCAAAGGTCAACTGCATAAAACTTCCCTATTTAGAGGTTGGTAGGTGCACATTGTCTAGGGGGTAGGTAACTTTGAAACAAGAAGGCAATTCACAGGAAAAGTTATGGCAAACAGCATCTGACCCCATTTCCTGAGCCAAAATGAACAAAAGATTAATTGTAACAACACTACAAAGGCCTTTATGTATAAAAGAAAACCAAAATACTAAAGGGGCAGAGAACTACATGAGACTTAATGCAGGATTAGAGATCCTGTGCTGCTCATGCTTGCATTATATTTGATATTACATGAAGAGGTACAACTGCATCAAGGCGTTCGTGGCTGTAGAGGGTGCTGTGTAAAATCAGGGAAACTGAGCCTTATGACATCACAACAGGAATATATCACTTGTGATGTCATCAGGGTTCAGATCCTCTGAATTTGCATAGCACCCCCTAATTTCACAAAAACTTGTATAAATTCATTTTCACATGCTGAAAAGTGACCAATTAAATGAATTTGATGTGCAAAATAAGCAGTCACCCTTTAATTAAAATGTTGCATGACTGGTGATTGGCTGTAGCAGCATTCTCTCTCCAAATGGAAATCTCTTTCTATCTATATGTTCCTCCCACTAATAACCACAGTGATAGCGTGGGATAGCTAATGGAGAGCTTTATCAGCACTTTCCTTGTACTTCAACTCACGCACTTAACAGCAGACTAACGAACAATTATCCACAAGCTCTGGTCAGGTACAGATGTTTTCTCTCTTCTCCATCCTGATACCAGCAGGACTCTCACTGTCTGGAGAGGTCACAGATAAGAACGGACCCCTTTTACTTGTAGTGAAAGCAAATTCCTGCCTCAAGCAGAAAATCTCAATTTAAGGCAGATTCTGTAGCTGCCCTTTGATAGTTAAAATGCAAAATAATCCCTTTTTCTTACTTATTGATGGAGAAATATTTATGGATTTGAGAGAAGATAACTAAAGTAGTAAAATTTAGATATTTAGGTATTTGTACTTTGAGTATTTCCATTTTGCACTTTCTTAAACTTTTACTCACTCTATGCCAGATGGAAATATTGCCTTGTGCATTAGTTGAATTCTGACTTGAATTTCAGAATTCTTCTTTTTTAAATTCCTCTTCTCCTCTGCCAACACTTTTACTGAAGTTGAATTTTGAATGGAGGACTTTAAATACAATATTTCTCCATCGTTTGTTAGGTAAAGAATTTGAATATTTCTTTCACTGACATTAGGGTGGTTATCATTTCATAAAGCAAGGATTCTGCTTGACTTATTTTGATAGATCCCTGGAATATACACTCATTTATTTCTGTAACCCACACGATTACAGTCACAACAAATGCCATTCTCCAGACACGATAACCCGGCCGCTGTTTGTACAGAAAATAATCCATGGGATATTACCCCTCTCCTTGTTTGACCCTGGGCCAGGAAGAGCCTTTTTTGGATCCAAGGAGAACCGACGGGTGTCCCAGCTTAGATATTTCACAGCTCAGCGGGTTTCCTATCATGTTGATACAAGTGCTAGAAAATAACACGCAGTCTGGCTGATTCATGCCATTTGTGTTTTTCATGTAGTTGTCATGTGTAGGATTTTTAGGAGACCTGGGGATAAAACTGACCCATATTAGCAGCAGATGTTCTGGGTCATGGAGTAGAGCATCTTATGTTATTTTCCCAGGGGCTCACAGGGAGAGGGGAGTATCAGTCATGGCCAACAGTGGGGGTGGCTGCATGACTAAGAGGAGCATTTTCAACCTTAAAGTAAGATCTTGTGACCAGAGAGGAAAAAGTTCAAACCTTTGGACTTTTTGGGGAAAGGTTCCTTCCTGTCGATATCCCTCTGAGCAAGATGCTGAACCTCCAACTGCTTCTGCTGTAGCTGTTCAGCCAAATACTAAAAGGCTGTGGTTTATCGGTTTTTCCATGGCTTCATAAACTGTATATATAGGCTTTGCATAAACATACAACAGAGCATTGGGATGAGTTATTGTGGGTGGCCAGCATCCTGAAACTAAAATTCCTATTAATTTAATCTAGACTGATAATGCTATGTGACTTTTGGAGAACTCTCAAGGCTTAGAAAGACACCAATTCATACTGTGTTGAAAAAATCTTTTATTGATAAAAAGTTAAATGTACAAGACTGTGTACACAAAATACGAAGAGAGAAGTCAGCTGTGACTCCCAAAGAGCAGAGTTTATAGTTGAGTTGTGTGCATAGCTACTGGCAACCTAAAGCTATTCAGTAGTGTAAATCAATTTACTTTCAGATTTCAGATCAACTTTCAATCAGTTCAGCAGTTATAATAATCCATCCAACCATTCAGTTTCTAAACCCGTTTGTCCTGTTGAGGGTCACGGGGGGCTGGAGCCTATCCCAGCGGTCATAGGGCGAGAAGCGGGGTACAGCCTGGACAGATCGCCAGTCTATTGCAGGGCTGACACAGAGACAAACACATTCACGCTCTCATTCACACCTACAGGCAATTTAGAGTTCCCAATTCACCTGACATGCATGTCTTTGGAGGTGGGAGGAAGCTGGAGTACCTGGAGGGAACCCATGCGGACACGGGGAGAACATGCTAACTCCACACAGAAAGGCCCTGCCCCGGCCGGGAATCGAACCCAGGACCTTCTTGCTGTGAGGCAACAGCTATAATAATAATAATAATATTAATAATAATAATAATACATTTTATTTGTATTGCACCTTAAAGGGTACTCAAAGGCACTTTAAATAGTAAAATTATAGCATTTTATTGTGTTCCTGATTACTTCAAAGTAGCTTTCTGAATTTCTTTTAGCTCTGATTTGTGCCACTTGCTGGTTCCTCACCATAGCAATGGCCACTGAGGCTCATGGGTAATGCACTATTTAGAGCCATCCATCAACCTACCTGACAGAAAAAGTGTGCACATGGGACAAGTTGGGTTTGTCCCATCTATTAAATGCAGATAAATCATTTCTTAATCATTTGTAAATCATTGTAAATCATTCTAATGGAAATTAATGGAAATTAATTTCCATTGTTTTGGTTTTCTGCAGAAATTTCCAGAGTCACCTGGCATACGACCAGGGGATGTTCCAAGTACCACTAGTGGTACTCATACCACAGTTAAGAACCATTGGCTAGATTATCCAGGAGACTGTTTCTATATTGAAGAACACAGAGTATTGATTATTAAAAAAAAAAAAAAAAAANATAAAAAAAAAAAAAAAAAATGTTCAAATGTCTCTTAAGAATGAATGAAAAATAAAAGAATCTGCAGGCCCATTTATAGCACTCTACTGAACTCCTGCAACTCTATAAAAAGAAATATAAGACTTGAGCTCCTGTCTGACTTTGAGGGAAAAAATATTTATCTTCATCCTTCAGAAGGATTTTACAGTATATCGTGGCTGCCACATGTTAGAATACATTAGCCTTGCATGAAAAAGGTACATAAATTTATTATATTTGCTCGAGACCTTCAGTACCAAAGAAGCGCCAGTGTCTATAGATGAAACAACTTGGCTGCACAAAACACACCTTACCCTTCCACTCTCATAACACACCAGTGGCTTTAGCCGTTCACAGTCATTTTGAACTTGTTCGATGTAGAAATGCACCTTTGTCACCAGACAGTGAGAGAGTGGTTAATAACGAGATACGACTGACTTCTCTTGCCATTCCACGATTCATCCAAACCCACAGCCTCCCACCCTGCCCTCCCCCAGTCTACAGCTGTTAAAACACCCCATATTATTCCCATAATTGTTTCAGTGTGCAGGCTGTTATTTTAATGTGCCAAGCTGGATGAGTCAGGAATCTGTTGTGGTAAAAAGACAAGTAGTTTCTGACTACTGGCATTCTTCAGTGCATTCTGACTTTTTTTTCCCCTTAATAACTGTGTTATTATCAGGTGACTGCTATTTTATTTGATAAATGAAAGTGAATAAAACCAGATAGATCCAGAGTTGGAGGACGGTTTAGTAATCGACCCGCAGACATTCCGTTCAGGCTTGTTGGATGATACGGCTCCTCGTCACATTTGAGTCCGCTGTGTTTAACATTTCTGTAATATTTCTTTGCATCCTTCCAATTTCAATAAGACCAACTGTGACACATCTGTTTGGCCCTGGTCAACAAGTCTGAGATGCATTTCATAAAGTGTGAAATGGATATTGAGGGGACAATTTAGTTAACATGAATGCGGGCATCAAGAAATTATGGTGCTTTTATGGGCTGATGTGAATTATTAGGTTCATCCAAGATTCACATGCCTTTCTGAAATATTTTCATTTGATTTCAACTAGTATCTCACATTTCTGCTAAAGTTTTAATAAAAGTTGAATTTTTGTTTTTACATCTTTTAAAATTATTTGGTTAATCAGAAAAGGCATGGCCATTTCTCATAATTCTGTTTTCCAGGATTGTGTCCCTCTCATCTCAAGAGCGAGGCTGTTTTAATGTAACTTCCCTTGTCACTTGTTAGACATAATAAAAACTATCACATGGCCCCTTTTCTTCTTCAAACATCCGTTATATGAATCAGAGGCCAATGTAAAAAAAAAAAAAAAAAAAAAAAAAAGATAAAAATGACACAAACACACAAATGGTCACTTTTAAGCAACACAAATCTGAATTAATAGTTTTCATTCTAAAAGGTCTTTAAGGTGAGATAAAGAACAAAACTGATCCTCATGCAGCTGTAACTCCTAACTGTTATGAGTGTTTCAGTGGTGCTGTGCTCAGGGGCCAGGTTAGTGAACTGTTTTTTTTCAACAATAAAAGCATGACACAAGGATGACATCGCTGGAGTTGTCTTTCCTTCAAAATCTGGTCACAGGATGTTGCTTTGTTGGATGAGATCATCTTGTTCCAGCATCTTTCAGGGGCTGTGAAAAAGCCAAATTTTATGTTTAGTGGTTGTAATTGGAAAAGTAAGATGATTCATTATGTAGTCCAGTTTAACACATGCACACATTTTGAAGGTGTGGGGACCTGAGCCCAAAGAGAGCCAGTTATAGAAGCAAACCTTAAAGGAAAAGTCAAGGATATCAGTTGCAATCTCCTGGCTGATGACAGAGTGAGAGCTTTGGGCTCTGAGTCCATGACAATTTCACTAAGCTCTTTCCAAACACCAAGCCACTGCATATGTACACAAAGGAAACCTGATAGGATGTGATAAGTTGGAAATATCAGGCCACACGTCTCATTCTGCAAGTGTGTGTACGCCTGTGTATGGAGCGTACTGATGTGGCCACATCAAACAAAATCTTTTCTGTAAGTCTGAGCAGAGACTTCGCCTCTTCAGTGCAGCTCATGTGTTTTCAATCAGCTAGATTCACTTAAAGTGCTCTGCCAAGTATGCAGTGGAAATGAACTGCCAGTGTCACAGAGCAAAATGCTGCTCCCAGTGGTGTTACAGTGAAAGATGGTTCTCAACAGCAAAACTCAAGAAGATATTCTCAAATTTATGTCACATGTGCAACAATGAACACAGAACAATCTTTGTAGTATTGACTATCTATATGTTGTAGCCTAAAGGGGGCACATACAGATTCCCATATTCTTATTTGCATTTTGGGGTCACACTCTCCCTTGCTGCAGCACTGCTAAGCACACTGATTTAAAAAAAAAAAAAAAAAANAAAAAAAAAAAAAAAAAAGTTAAAATTTAGAGACTATCTCTTCAGATACTCTTCAGGCTTTTAGGATTTTTTTTAGGCTTGACTGGATAAAAGTTTGATCATGCAAATCATGATTCTGTTACCTCAAGGTAATTGAGCTGCAGTAATACTAAGAATAATAGCAATTGATAGTGAGGGTGAAAATATGCTGTATGAACAAAGGCAACCTGAAACTGTCTGTACTGCCAGTTGAGTGAAGCCACTGACTTCACCCTCATTTTTCGTGTCCAATGAAAATGACATAATCCATTTCTGATTATGAGAAAATGAAGTTAAGATAATATTAAGTTATGAGTGTCATGTCATATGCCACATTGAGCACAGAATGTAAACACATCCACTTTTGTTAATGTTATGAGATGTCAAACACAGAAAAATGACATGGATTATACAGCTGGCTCTGTCTTTAGTCTTGATGATGGCTGACACATTAATTAGATGGACCAGAATCAGCAGAATGTAATATTCTGAGGGTTGCCTGTATGTGTTGGAAGGCCACTATGGGTGGCAATAAACTGAATATAAAATATGTGCTCTTATTTGTCGACTGTATAAAACACTGTTATGTTAAAGGTTTACCAGACGAGCGCAGCACTGAATGTATTTACTTTTCTGAGTAGAATCATTCTGCAGAAATGCTGCAGAAACTAAGACTTTAAAGTGTTAATGGTAATGTCAGATCTATATATATATATATATATATATATATATATATAATTTGATGCATGTTAGATTGTGCGATGAATGCCTGGTGAACTATGCAGCCCGAAACGTGTCATCAACTTGTCATTCATATAACTCGTAACAGCAGTAAAATTGTGAGGCTTTGAATTTCTGGATTTAAGAATGTTGCAGGATGTCTTTAGTCACAAGAATGCTAAATTGACTGTCAGTGAATGTGTGTCATGCTTTCTAGGATCGCCATTTTGGATTGACGACTAAAGATTTCAACATGATCACACAGTCTCTTTAGACACTAAATGTGTTAATGAAGATAAAGGATTTAGTTCAGAGGGCATTTTAACAGAAAGAGGTTTTCAGACTTTGGAAATTGAGAACTGACCATAAAATCAAACACTGCTGTAATTGGAAGTTTGTTTCCTCACTAATCCACCAATATCCTCTTATCCTCTCCATGTTCTTAGCAGGCCCGCAGACTTTCCTTCACACTGTTTTCACTCTCTCATACACACTCACACATACACATAAATGCACTTACAGTATACATGCATGCTTTCACTGATGGTCCCTCCTTTGTACTAATCTAAATGAAACCCAACCTCAAAGGGCAACAGTGGGACTTTGTGGAGACTGATGTTTTGAAAAAGGAGTGAGTCACACTCACATCCATCGGAACTGCTCTCCATGGCTAATTAAAATAAACCATTGGCCTGCAATCATGGATCCACTTGGCATAGCCCATATAAACAGCACATTGCCTTAAAACGGGTATCCATGATTCGTAGGACCAAAACAGTGGCAGGTATCCCAGGCGGGTAGAATGAGTGCTGGGCTGGACGACGGCACAAAGGCCACATCTGGGATCACTGTTTCGTGAAAAAACACTCTGGAGATGTCAAGATATCCACGCAAATAGGCACCCGGAATATTTCTCCAAACATCCATGTGAATATTCCATATTTGAGCTTCCATTTGGTTAAGTGTTTACCTCTGGAAATGTTTTCTCTCAAGCAGTATAAAGATGTGACAGTGGATTTTGGCATTCTGCTTTATCCATCCCAACAGGCTAACCGTCAGCATAACACGAGGTGAAAACAAATCCCTCAAATCTCATGTGAGTTTACGTTTTCCCACATGGAAAGATTGGCATTCCAGGAAATATTGGCATGGCTTGAACCATCAAACCTGAGATTTGGGTGGTGATATTGTTTTGGCAATGGAGCGACTTTTCCTATATCCTCCTCCTTCCACTGTTGGAGTGAGCATCTGTTGAATATGCCATAATGTTAATTGTCTGTAGTCTGATTTTAATGGAAATGCAGATGGGTTATTTCTTATCCTTGGCCTTTTTACAGTTTGTTTACTTTTATCCATTCTGTATGCAAATATTCAAACAAGCACGGATGATACATTGAAGGAAAAAATATTCATGACACTGTCAAACTTGGCATTGGCTTGGTCTCACTTTCCTGCTCAATTTGCTGTTTTTGGTCAAAGCTTTATTGAACTAGCTCTGTATACCTGGCTCACACCCTCTTCGTTCTCTGTAACAATAACATAAATGTGCCAGGAAGTTTGTGGTCGAGCGTTGCCAATGTCAGAGGAAGAAGGCTAGGCCTCAAATTCCTTTCGTGTAGGCCAATGTGATGTTTGAGGGCTTTGTTTATTTTGAGAGGTTTGTTCGTTTTTGAGAGCCGGTCTGCAGGATGAGATGTTGGTTTTTTAGTGTTTATCAGTTTGGTATTTTTACACAGGCCCTTGGGTTTAATTTGGTACCACATATGAAGCAGAAATAAATCTAAAACAACCCTTTGAATTACTTTTGTGTTCTTATAATTTTTGATTTATTATAACATTGCCCACTGCCATTTCAACATCTGTGTGGTTCAACAAGTATTTACAGAGTAACATGTATCTACGCCGAACAATATACTGTGCAAGGACAGACTGAGGGATGAAAATCACTTAATATTCCTATTCTGATATGTAAACGATCTGCTGTAGGTTCGTGGCTACAGCATGTCATATAAACATGCCTTAGATGATGAAAAAGGTACCAACAAGGCCTAACGCATGAAAAGAAGGCACACGCAGTATATAGTGTATGTATGCATGCACCATGCTGGTGATTTTGCATGTTTGAGGCTCTAATGATGCACACCTGTTTTCACTCTGCCAATTAGGGGCAGGTGACCTACAAGAACACCAGGTATAGAAAAAAGAAAATATTTATACAGCCATTCAAGCCTCACCACAGTAATTTTGACCACTTTTATAAATCATAACTTTGCACAACTCAAATAAACCAAATTTAACTTTTGTTGTAATATTTGTTAAAGTTACAGACACTGACTAAACAGCAAAACACCAAGCTGAAACCAACGATTTGATTCCTGAGATAAGCTGGTAACAGGGAACAGGGCCTAGTAAAAGGGCAAAGAGCAAACTGTTCACATGGAGCAGAATTTGTTTTTCATCATAATGACATCCCCAACTCTTCCCAACAGACTCTAGGTGTTACTAGGGGTGAAAATCATCTCCATGGTGATACAATTGATTAATTATTTAAGGACCCATTTGATGCATCGGAAATCTTTCTACCACAATTTGATTCTATTATCATCTAAATTCAAAACTCTTCTGATTTTTTTTTTTTTTTTTTTTTTTTTAGAAATATGACCATAGGAACTTAATTACACATAATGTAATACAAACAATATTTAATACTCCAAAGTAGAATATCAGAACATTAATTTTTTATTATTATTAAATGGAGAACAAACCAGCCAGTATGAATAGTCAAAAATGCCAGCTATGAACTGTACAGAAAGAAAACATGAATGTTTAATATTTAACAGTCGGGGTGTAAATTGTCGTCTAATCGAGGATTACGATTATTAGGAAACAAATGGATGTATTAGGAAGTCTTTAATTTGAACCACAATTGGATTCAATTACTTTGATTCGATTCTTATGATTTAGATTTGATAATTTTTTTTCTTTTGCTTTTTTTTTTTTTTTNTTTTTTTTTTTTTTTTAGTGAACGTGCTTTGTGTCACTTGGTGGACTCTACCTCATACAACGATTACGCAGAGTATTGTGTATATTCTGCGAACCGTGGAATCCTATTAATTCATAATCAGACTACAGCATGCATATAAACATACAGAACGTCTCTGACTGCGCTATGTTTAGCTAAACTTAAGCGCATTCAGCTAAACTTCAGCGTGTTTAACTAAACTTAAACACGTTGGTGAGGGAAATCCTACCTCATGCATTTTCCAGCAAACAGTCTCCATCCAGCAGAGACTCAGGTTTAGGTATTTCCAGTATTTTCTCTGTTCATGTCTTTAGAAAATGTTTCTGCAGCTTACGTGTAGAATTCATCATTTTGCTTAAGCTGCAGCGTGACATGCGGGAGAAACATGGAACTGTAGTTTTTTTTTTTTAAAGAAAGAATGCGCTTCGCGTGTTTAATTTTTCGCAAAATAATCGATTATAATCGATTATTAATGTGTCGGATCGATGAAGTTGAACTGCTACCTTAATGCATCCCGATGTATTGATGCATCTTTACACCATACTATTAACCCTAACCCTAACGCCTGCTTATACTCATCAGGGACGTGATGTGGACAATCCGTTTCAGAGCCGATTGCTGGGCACTGGGCATTCGTGGTTCTCATGCATATTTTTTAATAGATCTCCCATATCTGTGGGAGCCATAATTAATTATTGTTCATGTGTTTCCTCATTTGATCCTCTCTGTAGTGCTGCGTGAATGAGACCTATAAAAATACGCAACACCTGTAGAATATTTTGCTCAGACATGAAAGTATATTTCTCCATACAGTTCTACAAATATGCAAATATGGACCTGCTTACACACACACAGCAGCCTCACTGAAAAGTCTGTTCTCTGTGTATGCGAGCTGGAAGTTTTAGTTTGTAACTTGTGAAATTTGCATGTATTTACATATTTAACCATGATTCGATTCCACTATATTGCAATGTCACCCGTACATGCTTGGCATAAATGAGATTTTAAACAGTTAAGTCTTTCTCTCTCAGCAGAGGAAGGTGAAAACTAAGAAAAACTGCAAATACAGAGCTTGTCAAAAGTCCAAAAGAAGAAGAAAAAAATAGTTTTGGTTGAATTTATGTACAAATATCTCAACTACTCACTCAGTATTTATTCAGATAGAAACATTGAGCAACATCATGCATATTATAACCTGCTTTGTTTTCTAAAGGCTTCAGGAGTTTGAAGACCATCTTACATTCTGGCTGTCTAAATTAAAAACACAAGGAGATTAAACTTTTGTCTGCCTACTTTCCTTCCTGCTCAAATACTTTGCTGATGTTTTACTATTAGAACTACAGTCACTTTCTAAGGGAACAACCCCTGAGGGTGAAGCAAACAGCAAAGCCAACCATAAAATCAGCTGTATAAAAGGAAATTATATCTGCAGACCCACAAAGTGAGCTACGGCCAAATGATAAAGCACCAAATGAAAATTGCAGATAGGTGCCATGGCAACGTGGCCGTTAAAAGCAGCACAAACAAACAGCAGGAGAGGAAGGGTAGAGATTGAAAGTGAATGCAAATTACTGGTAAATGATTCTCTAGTGCAGTGATTCCCAAAGTGTGGGCCGCGGCCCCTTCGTAGGCCGCGAAGGAACTGCAGGTGGGCTGTGAAGGAGGGAGGGAAAAATTTGTAAAAACAAATAAATAAAATTATAATCTTAAAATATTTTTAAAANGGAGGGAGGGAAAAATTTGTAAAAACAAATAAATAAAATTATAATCTTAAAATATTTTTAAAATATTATTTATGAGAAGAATACACAAATAACTAATCAGGTTTTACTATTCTTGAATATTATTATCATTTGGACGTTAGGACGGAACGCTGGCGCATGTCTCTGCTCCTCTAGTGTTTGTTTTTGTTTTGTTTTTCCTGTGCAGTTTTTTCTGTAGCCTATTCCAGTTTGGGAACGCTGATTATTTTGTGGACTGATTGTGGCTCTTTGCTCTGTGAGTTCTTTGCTGGACTATCTTTCTTTTTCCTGCTGAGTTGCCGTTTTACACGCAACGTGAATAAGCAGCGCAAATATGCAAATATTTTCGCTGCAAAACGGTCATGTCAAAACTATTTACACCTGTCTGATGCAAATTTCTGACTGCTCCTCAAGAAAGTTNACGGTCATGTCAAAACTATTTACACCTGTCTGATGCAAATTTCTGACTGCTCCTCAAGAAAGTTTGGCAACACGACAGGACATCAAGGATTCAACATCATCCAGTGATGATTTAGTGCTGATCCTTTTGACAGAAGAGAAAACGTTTGTGGATTCATCCAATTCTGGAGGGAAGGAAAGAACATTTGACTGTCTGATNCAGAAGAGAAAACGTTTGTGGATTCATCCAATTCTGGAGGGAAGGAAAGAACATTTGACTGTCTGATAAGGAGCTGAAACTTTACCATGATGCTTCAGACAATATAGGATGTTGGTGGGGCAATCTGAACATGTCCTGCGAGTTCCGCAGACCTCCGAAGGGCCGTGCTAGACAATTCAACAATTTAGTGGTCTGTGACATAATAAAGTTTGGGAACCAGTGCTCTAGTGCATGGCCTAACAATGATGACAAATTGGTGATGCGGCTTTGTTTATATCGCTGTGTGAAGACAGTTGATAATATACATGCCTCACCATTTGGGAATGAAACAAGTGGAGCAGGAAGATCTTGAGCCAAAAAAAGGGGTGTAAGATCCTGTTTCCAGCTGTCAGAATCATCTGGGAATGCCAGGAACAGAATCTAGGAATGGTGTGAGTGATGAGGAGATAGATCCAACACGTTAAGATGACGGTGGGACAGGTATGCATCAAACATTCCAAAAACCCAAACCAGGTCCTCCTTCTCTAGCTCTGCTCTTCCATTGCTTTCCTTTGAATGACAAAATCCCTTCAAGTAATCTCTCCTTTTACATCATGGTAATCTTTGTGTGTCTGCGGTGGGTTAAGGAAGGATTCAGATTTGGGCCTCATGTCCAGGAGTTAAGTATGTGTAAATACGGCGATGACCCTTTCAGCACAAACAAAACTAAGCAGAAAAAACAAAGAGTCAAAGTTTATATACTTGAAAGTGATTATCTTGCTTATCGGTACTGCCAGCTGACAATTTTTAAAGAATCTGTTTTTGTTCAAGAATTAAAAGTGACTCAGTCTTTTGGAGGCTTTTTTGTATTTTAAATTCTCTCATATACAGTTACATCCATGCATTGATCCATGCATTACTTGTTTATCAATAAATCTGGCTTCATTTTCCAGTCTCACAAGCTGATTTCTTGAAGTCATGATTTCCCTAAATTCACAGAGAAGTAATCAGAAAGTGTCAAGTGTTTATCAACTTGGTAAACTGGTGGTACAGTATATCAAGCTGTATTTCTTATTTTGGAGGGTTTCCTGCCTCCTATTGGTCAAAAATTAATTATTGTAGCTTTAAATATATGAGTTGTAGATGGAATTTTGTGTCAAGAGCTGATAATTCAAATATGTGCCTGTTTTACTTTTAAAGTTCTGATCTTGTGTTTTCATTTTTGTTGATGGGATCTTATGTATCTTTACATTTCAGTCATGTATTATCCTGAATTATGATTTATAAATTAGGATTTCAAACACAACGAACTCACCTAACCAACTCAAAATGGCTTTTTTTTTTTTTTTTTTTTTTTGATGTGGTAATTTAATCTTACACGGGACATCCTAGTCTTGGGCCACCTGTGCATGGGAAAAACCAGCCTGATTCTTGTTATTCTAAGTTAAGAGGCCATGCCAAAATGAGGTTTTGAATGGGACTCTGTATGGCTCTGAAGTCATGAAATTGGATGCTTAGCAGTGGCCGAGGGTCTATTTGCCCCCACGTACCCCCACGAGGTTTATCCCTCCACTTATCATTCCTTAGCCATCAGCAGCTCAACAGTGGGCGACACCAGAGCCTTCACCTAACAAAGTACACACACAGTGATGACAACAACTGCTGATGAAAAGGAGATTAATAGACATGTCTAATTCATGCTGGATATGTTTGACTGTTACTTTAGAATCTGATTCACTTTGCTAAGCACTATGCAGTTACTTTTACTGGGAATATGAGCTTGTGTTGGTTTGTGAGGAAGAGGAATCTGTCCCTAAATGTGTATTTCAATTTCATTTTTTAAAACCTGTATTATATACTTTTACAAGTAATATTTTGGCATTTTCATTCTTCATGATTCAGTTCAGTTCTCATATTTTATATTTTGATCGTTTGTGGTTTGACTTATTTTAACCTGAGTTTTTCCTTTGAGCTCAGGCTGATTGGCAGTTTGCTCACCTGCTGTTAGACTGATTATAGGACTTCACCAAGTTGGCTGAGTTGTGTGTGTATGTGTGTGTGTGTGTGTGNGGGGGGGGGGGGGGTCAAGTTGGTGTTTGTTCAGTTTGTTGTTTTATAAATGTATATATCTTGGTCTCTCCTGTCATTAGCAGGTGCTAAGTTAACGTTGAATTTGTATATGAAAAGTAGCTACTAAAGAGAATAACAACACTATTCTTGAAATAATATATACTTGCCTATTGATTGACTCTTTCCTGCAGCTAATGCTGATGGTAGATTCCAACTAGTATATAAGGTCAGTGTTTAGCCAGCAGCAGATTTTGACTATGGGAAGGAGGACCCTCTCATGCCTTGATTTAAATATTTGTTGTTGTGTCTTTACATTTTTTTTGTTCCTTAATGGTACAAAAGTGTACAAAAGTTCAGTCAACCAAAGCACGTTGAAAACAGACAATGGCACCATGTTGCTTTTCCTCCCATCAAAGCAGAGCCATCCGTGATAGTGGGTTTCATTTGCTACAACTATAGTGGGACATCTCTGAGACATCTCCCCACAGGGAAATATTTACTTTACTTCAGTCCAGGGCAGATGAGTGAATCATAAAGGGTTTTAAGTGTCGAAGACATTTTGGACACCGCTGCGGGGAAAAAGATGTCAACATGCACTTTTTCTTTTTTTTTTTTTNTTTTTTTTTTTTTTGTCTGTATCTCTCTCTGTCTCACTCTGTAAAAGTCTCTGAGTATGGAGTGTTTCAGATGTCTCACACTGTGGCAGAGAGCCAGTGGTTTGCTGTGAACATAAACTACCCTGGCTCTGCTAAAAGGATAGATAACCCTGTCTTTTTATAGCATGGACAACGTCTTCTAAGAACTGAAGCCAAGTAGATATATAGAGAGACAGCAAACGAGTTTAAGGGTCGAAGTTGAAATGTTTCTTAGTCCTCACATGTACAAAAAGGGAAGAAGGGGCAGAGACTGAAATGGATGAAGTATGTTTTGGAGCTGAAGATCAGATAGATTGAGCATTGGATTTGTTAGTATTCAACAGGATTATTATTTTGCAAGATTGATCCATGGTGAGTAGATTTGTAACGGTCATATTTCAATTTGTGACCCTTTTGACCCTTTTGGGGCAATTTCCAGGTGTAGTTAAGAAAGTGCCAGGAAAGGGAAAAAAATATGCTTTTTGTGAATGTTGTATCTTGTGCATGAAATGTTCAAAGAATGCTCTATGATTAATGCTGCACACACGTCAGTGGCAATCAGATTAGCAAAGGAGAAAGGGAGGGTGTGAATTTGCTTCATATTAATTTCATGTTGAAGTCAGATTCAGTTTTTTATGAAGTCATACACAGCCGAATCTTTGCATGCAGCTTCACAGGGTATCAAGCCATCTCCAACATTCTGGATCAACAAATTTCAGAAAGTGACAGGCTGGGCCACACAATATAAATTGAACAAATGCATAAGCTAGAACAAAGAGCCACGCTGAGGTTTCTCTTTAGCCCTTTTCCCCACTTTCAAAGGTCATCATTAAAAATACATTATTTATTATGAAAACTTAATGAGCACCAGAGGAATTGCCTGGCAAGTTGCCATTTTTCTCTCTCTCTCTTTTAGCTTGAGAGATTGGTCTGATGGTGAGTCGTTCTGCATCACTCTCAGCCATATTTGTTTGGTTTGACTTATTTACAATGAAAACTGCTGAAGGGCAGACTGTCTGTTGCAGGCGATGGAGGGAGGTGTGATGGGGTCATGGGCTCAAACCCTAAACACAGCACAGCCTGATGTGACTTTCTGCTAATGGCTCTGTGTACATTGGCTCACACACACAGTTATGTTATGGGCCTGTGTGAACTGTAATGTAGTTATTATCATTAGATCTGTATGGTGAAGTAAAAATGATTTTTAGTTATTTTCACAAAAAGATGGACATGTAAATCTGTGTGAGAACAAAGTACACAAGCATTTCCACCCTGTGGAATCTGAGGCCACTTTTGTAATTTTGCTTTATTCAATAGTGAACATAACTCCTCAACGTTTATCTTGCAAGCTCCTTAAACTGACATAATTACTTTGTCAGTTTTAAGAAGGAACGTGCCAAAATAAGACAATTTAAGGACTAAGAACATTAAATTAGATTGAGATATTTAAGGTGCTTTTGTTAAGGGATGTTGATCTTCTAGTGACTGGATTTGGAATTTATGCACCACCAGTTATCACTAATGCACAGCATCAGTTTTTCCCAACAGAAATTCTGATTTGATCAAAAGCAATCCAAAATTAACATATTTTTCCTTCTCGTGACATGAAATTTTACACGCAAAACTAATTTAGTAGAAACTAAATATGTTTCCACTAAGACTTAAATAACATTTCAAAGGTCAGATTCTGCATTGTGTTTTTTTTCACTTATTTCCACATGTCGAGAGAGGTGAATCATTCATAAAAATGAGAATAAGCTGTTATTGGAAACTGGGACTTCAGAGTTGACATCAACAGTCTAAAAATATACGATGTACAATGGTGGCCTAGCTGGACCTGGAGCCAGATTCTGCCAGCCTCGTTTTGCAGCAGATATGCAGGTTTGTGGTTTCTGACAAGGCTTTAAGACAAAGAATATACCTGGCACTGAAGGTGGTTTGTAAGGAGGAGCAGACTTCTGCCTTCACAGCTTGACTCCCTGGTCTGCCAGTGACATGCGAGATGAATGGCGTTGTTGGCTGGCCAGCACTGGGTGTCAAAGACAAATGAGAGCAAAGCCAGCCAATCAGAGGCAAGACGCCCCTGTTGTCCACGGGGCGTTGGAGGGGGTGAATAATTTGTTACAGGTTTGAATATATCACCAGGATTGACATGGGCATAAATGGAGTCAAAGCACAAAGAATGAAGCCTATGTGGGCTCTAATGAGTTCATTGTATATGTTCAACATGCTGTGTCAAGAAATGGAAACCATCCTTTTTCATTATTAGAAGGAAATTAAAGAATTCAACAAGTCAGCCTTTTTACCATAAGAAATGCAATTTAAAACTAGTTGAAAACAGGTACAGACATGATACATGCAGATTGAGATTTTATAACACAACCATGGCTTTTATTTCATAAACTTATACAAAGTCCTCATAAAAACTCAGATTTCAGCCACATAAATGAGGATGAGTCGTCGTGAGAGTAGAGCCACATCCCGCTCTACCATGATGTGTATATTCCTGAGGACATTTATGACTCTCTGTAATGGATTGTGGCCGGTTAAAGATTCCCTAACTGTTCCTCTTTACCACTGAGGAGATTTGCGTTTGGCACAGATATTTTCTCATGAGAGCAGCACGGTTTCAATTAAGTGCTATGGCCAGTTTCGAGTCCCTCCTAACCTCAAAGGTTTTTAGTATTTTTTAACTTGTGACTTAATTTTTTCTTTTTTTTTTTTTTACACTTCATGAGTTACAGGAACCCCCTCCTCTTTTGCTGTTGATGGTCTTGGTACTAAATAATATTTATACTACTTTTCATTCTGTATTGTACTGGACCATAAAAAGCTTCCAATAAACACCTAAATTACTCAAAATTTCTCTAACTCAAACATAGAAATATTCCACTTTGTTTGCTTGCTCATTCTAAGGACAAAATCCCATTACACATTCTCAGATGCATGCATACTGCAAGTTCATACACACACACACACACACACACACACACACACACACACACACACACACACTGAATTTAATGGTCATTCATCAGTTTGTTTATATCAATAATTTCACATAATTACAACTTTGTTTTGTCAGGGTCGAGGGAGTTGGAGAGTAAATGCTTGCTCCTGGCTTGGAGTTACATTTCTCATTCCAGGGAAGGGGGGAAGTGAGAAATGGAGGGTTCATGAATAATGCTTCTTGCCGTTGGCGTAACAAGGACAAGATTAATCCCCTCTTGCAAACACTGAGCCCTTTTTTCTGATTAATTTCACATTCATAATTTAGTAATTGCACATCTCGGACAGTTGGATATACAGCTAATGAGATTTACACATGCTCTTTGGAGCCAGGTCTCACTCAGCTGTAAATACATGTTGCATTGTGCATAAGTGAGTACGCCATAATTCAGAAATGTGTTTCGAATGAATTGTATTCATATAGCTTTACTTTGAGTTAGCCATTTGACTATGTTAGTAATGTTAAAGCAATTATTTTGGTATACAGTAAAAAGCAAGTGTTGAATATTTGTTAAATTTACTACATGATAATCAATCTTTTGATTTTTCTTAAAATCCAAATCCTTCATTTCATGACTATGTAAATTTGTGTTCTAATGAGGAAAAGTGAGCATTTTACGTTTTCCAACTCAAGCTTATTTTAACTGATGTACACAAACCTTAAAAAGCATTAAAAAACCCCATTAACTTCCTTAATGGCATCTTCTAATCCTGCATTTTGAGTTCTGGTGTTGGGGTGACCCTTTTGTTTGCATTTGGATCATACATTGTACCTTTAAAATTTTAAACTGAGTTTTGATGATGATTGCTAGGAGACAATGAGACCAGTGTTTACAGTTGTTTCAGTACCTTGAGATATCTCTGTTTTTCCAGATTTGAGGGAACATTTGCATCCCGTAATAGCAACTACACACTTACTATCAGTTAAATGATGACCAAAACAGAAGAAACCAAAGAAAAAAATCAAGATTTCGCAAATCCCATTTCAGTAACGGTGAGACTTGGAGACAGATTTAGGATTATTTAGGAATAGTAGTAGTAGTAGATTTAGGTTTATTTAGGAGTAGTAGAAACAAAATCCTCCTCGATGATATCAGATCAGCAGGGACTGGAAAAACAAGCGAAAAGTTCTAAGGTAATCAACTTCCAATGTATTGTAGTCATTTGGATGCTAACTCCCTCTAGTGGCCAGAAGAGGGTATAGACAGTTGTGTCTCCATGGAGTCACCCACTGTTTCTTTGTGCATGTTGGCAAAAGGCTTCACCAAGGTTTACCGTGTAGGTAGCCCATCTCAACCAACCAGTAGGAGTCGCTAGAGCAATCTGCAAACGCTTCTGTTTGACATACTGCCTGACCAAGCTGAAATATTGCAAATGAGAACAGAATCCTGGTTGTTTCCAAGGACCACATTGATTAAATGTGAGTTGTAAAATTATCAGTTCATCAGTGGTTTACGTCAGTTTTATTTCATTGGGTGATACGGGATATGATACGTTCCTATTATGTCATAATTGTTGTGCCTTTATTGCTACTTCTCTCTCCTTTTTGTTCCAAAACAAATAGTCTCTATTTTAATCCAATTTAGCCAAACCTTTATGGACACTGGTCAAACAGACGTGTACATGAAAGACAGAATGATTAAAAAACAAAGAAAGTATAGTACCGTCCATACATCCATAAAGCAGCCAACTGAGCAGCAGCTCTTTTGGCACTGATCAGTCCCACATTCTTGTCCAAGTAGACGTGCTGTTTTTATTTTCATGTTCCAGCAGAAGACAGGGAAGCCAGGGGAGAGGCAGTTAGAATGACCATGACCAGAAACATACACTGGTAGTTGTAACTTTCATTGCCTCACATATCACTTTAAAAGTGTCCAAAAAGCACTTCTTTTTGGACACTTGAGCTAACCGAGCAGACTTTCATCTCTGGCTCTGCCTAACAACCCTCATTGGCTCTGTTCAATCTGGATTTTATTCTTCCCTCTGTCTCTCTCAATGCCTTTGTAGTGACTCCCTTCCCACCACAAACACACACACACACCCTTCACCGATATTTCATTTGTGACAAGCCAAGGAAGTAACGAAGAATGTTACATGAGTTATTGGCCCTATAGAAACCAATATACAGGTCAGAGAACTGGCCACTTTTCTTAGCTGTGACCCAACACACATGGGGAGTAATCATGCATTTATTAGGGCCCAATAATGTGAGGAATGTCATTGTCAAATTCACAGGACTGTAACAAGAAACTTAGTTTAAACTATTATCCCAAAGGGACCCTTTTAGTGCCAAAATGCATTTTTTCCAGCATGAAGTGAGAAAGCCCAGCCTACTGACTCACAAATAGGCTGTGAAACTGAATGTGAAATATAACACATCATTGCAGAAGCCTGCGCAGAGGCAACAGTAATGGTGGCATGCTCCCATCTCACACATCTGGTTCACATGATCAAACAGACCATTAATTTCCAAAAGAAAAGAGCAAAAGTGCCTGATAACTTAGCTAGTAACACTTGGAGGTTAAACTGCATGTGTGGACTTTATGATGTTGGACTGAATGCACGTTTACGACTCAATTTAAGAGATCAGCCTGGATTCAGATAGGTACCACGGATGAAAGATTGGACCAAAGGACAAAGGGAAAGAGATCAGAGAATGGGATCACCAGAGATCACATGATTTTTCCCTCTGAACCCAAATGTCAGAATGTAATGCATTTGTCTGGGGAGCTTCTTTTGCATTCCACTGGCAGGCAAACATTTAAGCCTAATTACACGTAATAGGGTGTGTGGGCTTGTCTGAGGGAGTGTGAGAGAACGAGACAGAAGGAGAGAGAGGCCCAGAGGAGACAGAGAGATTAGGATTTGGCAGAAAAGTTCATCAAAAGTATCTTGTGTGCATCCCGAAACACATTTTTGAACATCACTGTCCTGCTGTGGACCATATGTGAAAATTCTTGTATTTACCACATTTAATGATGATGCAGAACGTGGTCAGAGAGGAAATGGCCTAAGCTAGCTTGTCCTCATTGACTTCTTTTGTGACTCAGTCTCCTGCTGAATCAGAGCTCATTTTTTTGGGAGTAGACACATCATTAGCCTAGCATGGGGACAGCCACATGCCACTGCATAGGATGAGAATATGATGAGGCGTGATGGACCACACATGTTGCTCTTGAGCCACAGGGTGCTGCACATGGAGCAGCAACAACCATTTTGTCTTAATGTTTACTCCCCTCCTCATTTCCAGTGCCCTTCCCAAATGCCCTTTGCAGCAGACAAAAACTAATGGGATTCAGGGGACAACTGCAGTAGTGTGATAGACAGAGATTTATATAGAGGGATGAGTGGGGAGAGTGATGAAGTTGTCTACTGTGGTTCCAGTCCCCACATCTGTCCGGTTCTACTTGGCAGCACTTCTGAGCAATTCATCTGGGAGAGAGATATGCAGGTGTTTNCCCCCCCCCAAACAGATGCATCAAGCTAAGCTGAGCCAAGTGGCAGATGGACGGCAGTATCAGAAGCATGAAAGAAAAATGTTTTGTTTGGGCCCAAGCTGTGCATTTGGGAGGAGCGTGTTTTCAGCAAAGTGTCTGTTTTGCAGTTGGCAAAAACAGCTCATCCTCTTTGTGTTGTCTCTGCAGTGGAACTCAGTCACAGAAACCCCAGGGAACTGAGGGAGAACTTTTCAGATTTATGGAATTTCTGAAAGCACACAACTGCTGAAGACACACTTTAATATCTAATTCTTGCCTGTATGTATATGGCACATTCTGAATTCACACCTGTTCTTGTATTGGGATTGGAATGCCAGTCTGCCAGATCACACACATATGTGGTCTGGCTTGCATTGTGATTGGTTATCAGTTAGCTGGTTATCTGTCAAAGCCAGGTAAATGCAGTATGTACAGCTGGCATGACATAAAATTTGAGAATCATGAGAAAATAAATTTGAGCTCAGGCTACTTGGCTCATCACTGTAACCAGCCATGTGATATTCACCCCAAATATCAGCTCTTAAGGTGACTAAGTTCATTGCGTCATATCATATCATAGTATGTTTTACTTTCATGCCAGCAGCCCGTATGGAGAGTGGGAATCTTTAACATGCTTGACTGTTCCATTGTTGGATGGACACTTAATTACATATCATTTACATGAGCAAAAATTGAAATATAAACCAAATTTTTGTGTTCCAGTGGCTGAGTGAACAGACATACTATATTTTATTTTTTGTAGCACTTCACACCCTTTCTGAGCATGCTCTGTGTAGCATGGCATCTCCAAACACAGACCAGCTTTGTTCTTTAACAATACCTCCTGCTCACTAAAAATCTGGAAGCCAACCCAGCAAGATGCTCTCCTCTATCCTCCGTTCTCCAGCTGGGTTACAGTAGGAAGTGGTGTAACTACCTCATACCTGCTGCCGGAGAGGAAGCAGGAAACGCTCCCCATAGCAGGATTGCTTTGTACCCCATGGGGGATAATGGGAGTCGTGTGGAGAGACAGGGATGTGCCCTGGGTTATGTTCCACTTCACACCCCCATGCACAATGTCTGGACAGGAAGAGACACTTCCCGTCTTCCTCCTCATAGCTTTGTGTCACTACCATTCTCTCAATTTAAGTGGCGGAGTATTTTTTTACTACTTTAATTCAGTACAAACACTGTAAAAATCTCATATTACAAGCATTCAAAATATTTTGTAATCTGTTGAAATCTTCGTAAAGCACTCTTATTAAATGACACTTGAAAGTAAAATCAAGTGAGAAAACAGTATTTGACTTTAAACTGAAGTAATAAAAGCGACATTTTCTCTGATCAGAGCTGGAACTTGTTAAAAACTACTTATGATTTTGTTGTAAACAAAGATGGCGACAATCAAAGGAGCTCTTTCACTTTTACTTTTATAATGACGATAAAAGAAACGGAGGAAGTGGTGACAATGGAAATGGTATGTCAGGCCATTAAATCAAGAACACCCTGCTCAATCTAAAAGCTGTCAGCCATTTTTCTGCTTGTCATTGTCATTGTGCTGCTGATGTTACTTGACAAAAGTTGACATTGGTGATGCCATGACATTTGTAGGTATTGCACCTTGCAAACGCAAAACATTCATTCTTGAGGATATGCACAGTCACTGATTCAAATACAGGATAGCCATCATGCATAGAAGAATGCATAGTTAACATCATGTATGATCCTGGCCTACAAGTAAGGCCCTAGATCGGCTAAACTTAGAAGGCTTTCTTGAATTCCTATTTATGCAGTGTAAATAAACAATTTCTCAGGTGACTGTTTCATATCCCCTACATACAACCATGCTGCAATTGTTTGAGCCAGCAAAGATCGGAGAGAAACCAATGTGCGTATGTGATGTGAAAATGAATTGAATAATATTTGTATGCTAATGGACGGGAGGTGGACAGCACCTTAATAAACCAATAAAAGAGGTCAGGATTTCATTATCTCTCACCCATGTCATGTAGAAAAAGACAGACATGTAATGAATCCTAAATTCGGTTCATATTCCACACATTACATCTTGACCCCGAGTCTGTTGTTGGAAAGACCGTCTCATCAGATTTGTCACACTAAGTTGTCAGATGAGTGTAATCATGCAGTCAGTGAGCTCATCAGTGTCACGGCAGCAGCCAAATAAATCCCATGAAGACCGCAGATGTATCCCAGAGTGCTTTGCGGCAGCCTGACTCTGATCTGGTTCACATCTTGCTCCAGGGAAGAGGCTGAGTTTCATAAAATTCCATTAGCGCTGAGTGTAAACAAACACAGGTGATATCAATTCAAATCTTCATCGGGATCGGGATCGCTTGATAGATGCAAAATAACTGCTGTCTTGCTGTCTAGTCTTTGCCGTGCGTGTTTGGCATGATTATCTTTCCTGATCTTTACTGGGTAATTTTTTTGTCGCTCTGGGTAATTTGAATTTGGAATAAACCCTTGACAGTTTAATTCTTGAATGGCTTAATAAATCTAATGCCAGACACATGCAGGTCTTGTCTAAACAAGGCTGTTGGGTAATTGCTCTTTTATGGTGCTGCTGCTGCTGCTACTATGCTGTTTAGTATTTTTCATGACCTGGAGGTTTCATAACTCATCTGCTTCTACTGAGTGAGGGATGGAACAGATTAATGACACATCCTTTTATCTCAAACAGTAAAATTCTGCCCAGAGGCTCTTAGCTGCATAATCACAGCATTTAAATCAATGACGTTGCAAAAACTTTTCTTTCACACATACAGGTCCTCCAGTTTTGGCCATCAGCGTGCAGGCTTTTCTCTGACCGAGTCACTGAGTGCATTTTGAGATTATCAAGTTAAGCCAAACTTGGGTTGACTGGAATGTTTCTTTCCAGGTCTGCCGTGTCAAGCAACATGTCACAACCTCACAGAAAGGCCTTAGGAATTTAAAATTAAGGCACATAATCCATAAACACAGACGAACCTAATAAAACAGTCTCTACCATAAGAAACATGTTTGATCAAAGGTTGGTTTCATCTCACTGAAAGTTAAAAAAAAAAAAGTCCATACATCTTTTTTTTTTTTTTTTGCTTTTTCATTCAAGTTTTTCCAGTTATGGTGACCTGTTCCTGCTGGACAAAGAAACATAAATGTTTTGTATTTTGCTTTCGCGCAAATGTTATTTCTGTTGTATATGAGCAGTATAAACCTGATGTGCAGCTATAAATATTGTTTTAAGTAGGACTCCAAATTTAATTTATTTAGTTAGGATTGTTCACGTGATGATTCCCAAATGAGCAAGCACCATATGCAACACATTAGACATCTGCACAGCTAGAGATGAATGGAAACAAGTGTGTAAAGAGGATTGGATAGTTTAAATATTAATACTCTAAACATCTATTATGATTAAAACAAAACGGTTTTGCTTATTTTAAGAAATGGACCAATCATAACAATTCTTAAATGAACATACCGGAATTCTTAAAGGGCCATACTGGTGATTTTTCATGTTTGAGCCCAATGAATAAAACCCAGATACATTTTATATTACTGTTTTCCATGGTGAATATTAGAATTGTTTTTCCTACCTTCCATTCATTTCAGTTCATTCCAGTATGCTATAAAAAATCAACTTGCAGAGACCTGAAATGTGCTTGAGAGGTAATCCATCACAACAAACACATCTATTAAGTTTTTTTTTTTTTTTTTNTTTTTTTTTTTTTTTTTTGTTTTTTTTTAAAAATTACTTAATTTAACTGGTCCAACATAAATGTATGTCTCATCAATCATATCTGCATAGACCTTTGGCCGAAATTTAGAAAATTTCACTAAATTACAGAATATTCTACATTCTTGTAGGTTTTTTTTTTCTTATTTAAAAATGTAGACATAGCCAGAATGAATAGTCCACTACATGATCCTCTAGGCCGCTTTCATGCCCTTATGGCACAGTCACACAAACATCTCCATGGGCCATATATCACACCATACTAGCAGAGAAGAGTGAGACACTCAGCCGCTGAGGCTGTGCAGATCCCTCAGAGCAAATCTATTGACAGCTTTATGCTGACTAATGGAGAAACCACAGTCACCATATCAGAAGACAAAGCGAACCGATTCAGGTTTAGAGAAAAAAGAAAGTAGTTAAAGGGACACAACTCCATTTTAATTAGCACCCCAGAGTCTCTGAGCTGCAATAAAAGCTCCCATGACGGTGGAAAATGATATCGTGCCATTTACAGAGATAAGTGCTTTTCCAGTCTTTGGCTGAAACAAAAATAGATTGTGTGTTGGAGCTCCAGTTAATACTTACATGGCCCACAGCCACTACTTTACTATTCTATGTTGTCTAGACGTCAGCATTTCAACACCGATGTTTACAGTCTTTCACCTTTGGCTGCTCAGTCTTGGGTTAACTGATGAAGCATAATAGACACATTCATTTTAAAGTTTACACATTCATTTAAAGTTTAGAGGTTGTTTTACCAGCTCAGACCCCTTTTCTAACCCAATCTGCGAAGAGAAGAGAGGCCTGCAATGGCAAACTGATGTCCACACTGAGGATCCTCAAAATGTGAGGTGGATGTGTTGAATGTCCACTGTGATGTATTGCCCAAGTGTTGCATTGAAATTCTTCTGCCAACGTTCTGAAGTGGAACGTGATGAATGCGCTTTCATGTCACAGACGTAAGTGCTCCCATAGATTACTGCAACACATCGGACACCGCCTGGCACAAATGTGTTTCGATGACGGCTCATCTTTCTTCCCACTCATCTCTCTTTTTTCTTTCCTCAATATGCCAAGGACTTTTGGACAAACAGGTTAAAAATACCATCCAATCACAGTCTTGTTAGGAGAGAGAAGACTGAGTGAGTGACCAGGAGAGTGACTGAATGCTTTGGCAGTAGGTTTAGTGATTTTCACAGCACTGAAGGACAGCCAGAGGGTGAGGATTTACGTATCTGGGTACCTATAGCACTAACTAATCTGTCCCTTTGAGCATATCTAGTTCTTGCCACACCCTGTGGCATCAACTGCACCGCCGGGATCTCCCTGTCAACCGGATTAGGCGATCACAACTCTTATTTACCACATCAAAACAGAAGATGCATGTGAAGACCATCTGACTGCAACCATTTATGTCTTGAACTGTCATCAAGAGAACCACCGAGGAGCATTTGTTCACACCCATCAGTTGAAAATAAATAGATATCCCCTTTCAAATCATTTGGAAGGGATCTGAGAGAGTGTTATAAGTGTGATAAATATCTATTTACTCATGAACAGTCTATGCTGATGCTTTGGCTACTCTGCACCCACGGGCATGCTGTGACCCATCTTCAATCCCTATCAAACCTCCCTGCTGCCAGGGGATGAAGACATAGCCAAATATTTGACTTGCATACAAGTACTAATACCACAATGGAAAAATATTCCAATACAGAAAAGTTTGGCATTCAGAAGTAATAGTAGCAAAATTAAAAATGTATCATAAGTTAAAGTACTTCTTGGGAAGAATAGTCCCTGTTAGTATTGAATTACTGATGCATTATCACTTATCTGGTACATGTTAATGTAAACTCTAAGAACGTCATATCTACAATTTTAGAGAATTTGAATGAAATAACAAAAATCCCCAAATCCATATTGGACATAACCAGTAGTCAAGCTTTGCAACCCAAAAACTGAGATATGAAATAAATTTTCCACCCTATTTTCTATAACACTTGAGATAATTTATGAACTGCATTGGGTCATAAAGTTAAAACCAGGCTGTTAGACAAGATTTTATACTTGATGACAATAGTTTATGAAGTTGTAATTTAATGTGTTAATCTACAAGATTACTAGTACAGTAACTCCAACTCCAGTAAAGCCATCAGATAAATGTAGTAGAGTAAAAGTGAAGTAAAAGCCTCAGAAACATCAGCATGACAAAGCAGGAGGCTGAATTACAGCACGCATCCCATTGCTGCTAATTAAAGTGGGAGGAGGAGGATGTCTGTTGTAATTACAAAGGAGTGCAGAACAGCCAGGAAAACTCATTCTCCCTCTTCACTCTGTGGTTAGGCTTTAATAAAGACCCACTAACTTCTCCCAAACCTGTCGGTGTGGCTGCTGATGCTGTTTTCACATAAACCAGGAACATACTGCCAGATTTAAAGGCCCATATTGTCAATTTTGCAAGTTTGAGCCAATATATACAACCCGCATAAACATGTCACTGCCAACCATTTCCTAAAACACAGTACTAGAGCGTTAAATATTAGAATTGTTTTTCCTCCTTTCCAGACTGCCATTGGGTTCAATTCATTCCAATATACTATTAGGATCAACTTGTTTTTATTGTCGAATTTTCCAGCTTAAGCAACCTGTCTCCCTTCTGGATTGAACGGACAAATGCTACTGTTATTAGGAACATGATTCATTTAGCTTTATCTTTGCTAAAATTCTATGAATTGCTTTGTTAATTGTTTTGCTAAACTATTACGTTTATTTGTGGAGTTTGACTCTCAGAGTTTGGTTTGTCTGTTGATTGCTGCTTGGCTGGTGTAGAGTCAATATACTGTATGGCCAACATGGCAGCAGAACCTTTATGCCATTATGTTTGTCTGGCAGCTTTGTCTCTCTCCTCCTTTCTCTCTGTACGCCTCCTTATCTCTTTCTTTCCACATACTGTCTCTGCTTCTGTTTTTCTTCTTTTCCTCTACAGCTTTGTCATCGCCCTTATCCTCTCTCTCTCTCTCTCTCTCTGTCTATCAGTAGGACATCAACACATTCCATCTTCAGTGTGGGTGCTTTGTGATAGGGGTTAATGGATTGGGCAGGATGAAGCACTGTGTCCCGCTGTTGGAGGCTGCCATTTGTTTTGTGTAGGATCAATGACGAGATCCAGCGTTGGTGCCTGCTGGAGATGATGGACTTGCGCTCCGCCACAAAACCATAAGAAACTGTCAGTGGGGAAACACATCATATTTGCAACAACGTCTTTGCTTTAATTTTACATTTTCCTGAGGAAAATATTTGTACCCTTCATACTTTAAGCGGGCCCTTTGGAATTTTATGACACTTTTATGTCGCTAGCAATTTGAGATAAAACACCAACAGCTGCTAATTTGATTCTTGGTGGATTTGATGATGGCACGAGTGGGATGAAATCCATATTCCTTAATGGTGTTTGCACCCTTGGGGACTTAATAAAGTGTTTTGTACAAAACATTGCCCATTAGGGTACAACATGCACTTATGGAGGAACTGATGAAATAGATAGCTGCAGTATTCCTAAATTTATTATCCTGCCCATGAGGTTAGACAGCTGTATGGACACAAAACACACTTATTAATTGCTTTTGTTAAAATCTAACTTTGTTGATAATATTTCCCTTGAGGGTCCTGGCTTGAATGTTCACTCTAGTTTAAAGAACATGTGGCTATAAGCATCACAATTGGCTGGAGTTCTTCCATCAATGTAGATTTCCTCCTGCCCCAGTGTAAACCAAAAACATGACCCCTCAGCCTCGGGGCCACAGCCTCGAATGTCAAGTCCAACATGTGAACATGGTCTCTACCCATAGCTAATAGGTCTTCTGTTGTGCACCACACAGATAGTAATTGGTTCCAAGCCTCTTGCAGTGAAGTGGCCGTCTCCCACCTGTTCCCTGCCCTGGATGGCCCAGACTCAGACCAGCTGTCTGACAGAGGTTTCAAAGTTATCTGGTCATGTGAGAACCGTGTCATATAAAATGAAAATCAAAGAAACAGGGCCTGTGCTTTTGACTCCTCTGGGTTCCTCCATGTGGGATTTGACACACTCCAGGACAGCCAGATTTCCTAAAGCTGCCGTGCAGAATCAGAATCCGTGTGGGGCAGTGGAGTGGGGGATTGGGGCTCGCTTACTTTGTTTATTTTATTTTGCCTTGCATCGTTATTCCATGGATAGAAGAGGCCTGAGTTTAATTTGACATGCGGTGATGAGTTGCTGCTTGTCTTGCCTTGCACGCAATCAGCTGTCGATATCGTCTGCTCACGCATTTTCTGTCCAACACAAACAACAGATATGAATGTGAGAATGATTGATCCCTATGAAATTTCAACCTCTGCCTGCTCTTGACCTCCCAGTTCCCTTTTAGAGCTAAAGCCAGCATGCTAAACCTTAAGTCACATTTATCAATTCATTACACTGCAAACTAGTTACAAAATTTGGCCTCCTGCCATCACCTTGTAAAGCTCTGATTGGGTAAAACTTTTCTCTCATTGTTAACACCCCTTAATTTGAATTTTACAATAAGATTGTAATGCCTGACATGGGCTAATGCCTTATTTCACAGGCCTAATAAGAATAATGTCTAGCCATAAATTCTGAGGCATACTGATCTTACGAGAACTGGTTGTAAATGAGTTATGAATTATTTCTCTGCTTCCTACACATTTTGCGAAGAAGGCTGAAGATTTTTCAGGAAAGTGTTTGGATGGATTTCACTTAAAAAAAAAAAAACAAAAAAAAACAAAACAAAACAAAACAAGAAAAAAAACAGATTAATTAAGAGCTCTCAGGTTTCCTTTTAATTTATTATTTTGATTTGACCGGCTTATGAAAGTTTCACATATTTTAACATGAACTCAAACAGTAACTATCACACTCAAATGACAAAATAGCTCATTGAGTGGGAGTAAAACTCACACGTAGCGCACACACACACACACACACACTGTGTCATGGAGAAATTCTGGCAGGTCAAGTGTGAAGCCAAATCAAAGGAACTAGAGAAAACAAATATTTTTGTAATGGTGATGGCGTGCTCCTTTCAGCAGTAAGAACTGATAATATAATGTGAATTGAGTCTGACTGTGGTTTGGTCAACAGATCCAAAGCCAAGTTTAAGAGCTGAGAGAGAACAGATGAATTATGTGATTGTACAGAATTCACTGAACGCAACCCAAGGAGGGCATCAGTTCCTTTCCAATTAGCTGTTTCTGCTGATTTAAGCAATGTGACCAAAGACAAAGGGCATAATTCCTGATATTGTCTGATGATAAAGCATCTCATTTAGGAAAAGTGAAGAAAAATCAACCATTGATACCAGTAATCTGATTATTAAACCAAAACCTCGGACAAATTTGTAACCGCAAAGGAAAGAAAACTTAATTTGAATGGGATGTGCAGAATAATTTGCCGTAGTATCTATTACAGGGAATCTAAAGTCGGTTTGTTGTTTGACTTGGCTGTCACTGTCACCTTAGAATGGCAACAGTTCCAGACTCGAGGATATTACGGATCAACACCTACTCTTTTATTCATTGCCTTTGTGAGGCCATCTGCGGTGGTTCAGATGTGACATTTTCCAGTGTTACTTAAAGGTTTTGGTCTCACAAAGGGCAAAATAATCCAATTCAAATAACCAAGCTGGGTTTATCATTTTGTTTATGTCTGTCAGCTACAATTTAATGCTGGTTTATGCTTGAAATATCAGACGTGAAGGTTTCAGAATTGGTATAAAATCCCAAAATAATTCCACGGTAATTCCTTCACTCGTCACTTTACTTTTTTACTGAGAAAACAGGTATGTGGATGCAGTTCGGAACCAAAAGCTACACATCTACCCCACTGTGAAACTGCTGGCTTGAAATTAATGCTGTGTAATGTTGTGCTTGGTGGCTAACCAGAAATACTGGCACGGCAGAGCGCTGATGATCGACCATGGCACCACACTCTGGGCAACAGGAGGTGATATTGATTGCTTTGACATTCTCCCCAATCTGACCACAGCTACGTAAATCTACACTACACACAGTATCACCAGTGTGTACTGTTAAAAAAAAAAAAAAAAAGCTAACTAATCCACTTTAGTACTTCACTGCTACATTTCCATGTAACTACATGCAATGGCTTCAGATTGACACAGAGCTAGAGTGAAGGACTCAGCCAAAATATATCACATAACATTCAAATGTAGAAGAATTTTCCAATCAAATGTCATTTTCTTGAGTGACTTTTTCAGAAATTATCCTATTCTTATTTTTATTCTTATTTATTTATTTATTTAATTTTGTATTTATTTTGTTTTTATTTTTTCATAGTTTTTATACTTAAGAAGCACAAGTCTGGGAACCTACCAGAAAAAGCATTTCACTGTTGTTATTGTTATACTTATATGGCTGCACATGACAAATAAAGGTTGGAAACTTTAAAATACTAGCTGATTTGTGTCAAAAACAAGATGAAATAAAGTATTTCTACTTATATGAAAAAGATGAAGACTTTCAAACAGACAAATAATTTGACTGAGCTTCAATTGGTCTGATATTTGAAATAAGTAAATGAGAGATACTTCGAATATTATTTTTTGTCAAACATCTAATCCACTGTTCAGTCTTTCTAGTCAGTTGTAACTTATTCAGTGAAATTAAATTAAAAGAGCAACCCTATTTTATTTTGACCATGCCTCCTTCACATATTCAAAAAATGCCTTCAAAACCTGCAAAAAAAAAACAAACAAAAAAAAAAAAANCCCCCCCCCCCCCCCCCCGTGAGAACATATCTGTTTTTATATGCCTTGTTAGAGAGACATGGCCAAAATCAATGTGACAGACGTGTATCAT
Source organism: Lucifuga dentata (assembly GCA_014773175.1). NCBI lineage: Eukaryota > Metazoa > Chordata > Actinopteri > Ophidiiformes > Bythitidae > Lucifuga > Lucifuga dentata. Next base: position 66,258 of record VXCM01000234.1, on the reverse strand, counting down.
GGGGCATGGTGTATATGGCAATGTCATGGATAGAGGGCAGCTACACTATGACTTATGGTGGACAAGGGGAAAACACGGCTTTACAACAAACCCTTCAAATTGGCACCAAAGTCAACTGACAGCATTATTGAGTGGCTTCACATGTCATTTAATACCTCAAAAAAGTGAATTTGGTGTTAAGTTACTGTTTAAAAAGAGTATAATAATTTAGTGCTTGGTAAGTTACTTTCCCTTGGAAGAAATAATAAGACCGAATCATCTTTAAAAATAGATCTTGACATGTTCTTGAGTCCATTTTTGCTGTGAATCAGATCAGCTTTTGGTTTTGATTCTGTTCAATAATTCCCAAATGAATCAGCACTCCCCCTCAAATCTGTGTCCAAATATGTGGTCCTCGTTTTCTTTGCTGTACTTGCCGTTTGAAGGGAATTCCCACACAGGAAACAACCGAACAGAGGCAAAGAGACAACAAAGGCCAGCTCCTTACAGGCATGTAATGAAATTGATGATCTCTTGGGCCCATCCAGCTCCTGCACAATCCGTCCCTGGACGTCTGGAGAAGGATCTGTGCTGCCCTTCCATCCATCCTCACAGTTCAGAGGGTAAACTAGCAGAGAAATTGGACACTGGTGCACCAAGTTTCCAGGCTGTTAAAAGCTCTGGAGAGAAGGACAGGCAAGGGTTAAATTCAGGCCAATCTTCCCTAATGTTGAGGAGTGGCCTTTGATTGCCCCCCATCCATGTGTAGTGTGTGGTTGAAGGGGAACCTGACACTGATGTTGTTATTGAAGTGGTGCAGAAGGAGCTGATAACTGGTCTCACCGGCACAGATCCAGTGTGTGAGCAGGCTCTCAGCCCTTATAAAAGACAGTGGCAGGTGTGTGACAGATCTGGGCGTTAAAGGATGGCTAAGACCCCCCAGAGATGACAGGCTCTTGGCCTGTCTCAAGAACTGATTAGGGGCCTGAGCAGTTGGAGATGCCCAACCACCCCTCCTTCCTACTCGGAGCATGTCCAAGCCTCCATCTTCCACCACAACTTTTCCGTGTGGCGCTGGAGCTCAACCAGCAGAAACAATTTCATTTCTATGATTTCCCAGTTTTCCTTAAAGTTGTAAAAAGAAAACTGTTGAAGGGCATGTGGGAAATAAAAATTAGGTAAATACTCAGAGTGCCAAAGGGAGGCTAAAGAGGGTTGGCTGTGGTTTGAGGGGGTTGGAATATGAGGGGAAAGGATCCTTAAGTCTCCAACTCAACCACAAGTGGCATCATTGTCATCACCTTGTTCTGATTTCATTTCATCTCTCGGCGCCGCCACTGTAGGCAATATCTGGGTATTGAGTTACAGGAGGCCCACCTCTTATTATTTTCATGGGAACTCAAGGACAGGCAGTCTTGTGCTGAGATGAGAGGATATTTATATGAATGCATATAATGTTGTGTTCTCAGTACTCAGGGACATTTAGCGCCTATCTCTGAATACCATCAGAGGCTTTCAGCTCGACAGAGTCATTAATATCAGAAGGGTTTATGTGTTTCATATTGCCTCCATGCCAGCTGGGACCGCATGCCTGATGAGCTGGGTAGCATAGTAAGGGATGCAACATTCTTTCTCATAGTCCCATTCACAGCATGAATCCAATGCATACCGCTGTCCAGAGATTATCGCCTCATCTCTGTATAATAAGTTAAGCCAATGGGCAAAAGCAGCCTTATAAGATTGATTTCCCAAGTTGATAATTGGTTTTGAACTCCTGGCCCAAACCTTGAATAATGGACAGATATATTTTCACAATAACAACTCTTGTTTACTTGCCATTCTGAGTTTATTCCATCAGAGTCTGCATTTTTCTCTGCCTGGACAAAGTGCCTGTGATGTGTCTGATCGGTTTAATAGCATCGTGTAGTGAATTGTCGAGTCTAGTCATGGAGGATTAAAGCGAAGCCTTGTACAAAGGGGGAACAATGTTTGCAGGTTAGCAGGGTTTACAAGTAGAGGATGGGGTAAATTTCACCAGAGGAAGTGAGAAAAAACAGGAAGGTAAAGGAAACAAAGATTAGATATACTAATCAAATGTGGGAGCATTAACATCATGGACAAATCCGTGTTGATGCTCTGCTTCAAACAGATTCTCTCTCTGTGTAATGCAACACTTTACCCAGCATTCCCACACCATTCCCACAAGTCATTTTACTGAGTATTGGGAAAGCACTAAGACAAACTTGAGATCGTGTTTGATCCAAATGTTTTTTGATCCTGGCTAATGAGAGATATGACAAGCCTAGCATCTGTAATCCTCAGGTGTTTTTGTTCAAATATCCAGACATATCCATGTTCATCACACAGGAAGGCTGAAATCCCAGAGTTTAAAAAAGTGATATGAAAATATATGGTAGTGACAATGTTCTTGAATATTAATCATACGCACAATTTGAACTATAATGTTCCCCCATTAGAATACATATGAGGAGTTTAAATGCAGGTGCTGGATAACATTCTTCAGGGTTTGGACCAGAACTAATGCGCTATAGGTTGGTTACTATGCAGCACTGGAGCAGCTGCCAGCGTACCCTAGCAACAAGTATCGTCAGCCCTCAAGGGTTCCAAGCACCGGTGGGAGAGTGACTCACAACCCATGTATCCCAGCATGCCTTGCCACTGTGGTGCCCTTCACCCTGTGACCTGCCATAATAGCAACAAGGAGAGATGAAAAGAACCATGTGACACGAGCAGACACAGTTGCTCCGGACTCCCGCTGCTCTGTGGCTTTTCAAACGCAGCTCACATGGAGAGAGGGTAGACCCAGGGCAGCTTGGGCAACAAGAGTCAGGACAATGGGCCAGAACAGAAGTTGTTGTTCTTTTTTCATCGCTGCAAAGAGTTTGTCTTTTATCCCCCGGAGATGTATATTTTGATGATTACACTCCCATGTTTAAAAGATGCTTCTAAATGTATTAATTTTTAATGCCTAATTTTCATTTTCCACTTCAGTGATGCAAAATATTACAGTTTTATTTCTGTTTCCAGAAGCATATTATTGGAGAAATTTACTGACCGTAAGGAGCTAAAATGAGAAAAACAAGAACACCAACGAGTTTCCGTGCAGACTTTCACCTTTAATGCCCAACAGTTGCAGTCACAACATTTACCCGCAAACATTTACTTGGTGAAAAAGCACCATCTGTGCTTGGAGGCAGCAAACTGGCGTGCCTCAGTCATCATTCCTCCACTCCTTCTGCATTGTGACGGTAATGGGACTTTAAATCAGTGCTTTGCACCCTCAGGGTTCATTACAAGGTGACAGCCCATTGTGGCTGCTCTGCGACAACAAGTGGCAGCGGAAGGGGGCAGGAGAAAGTGAGGCAGATGGTACGGAGAGATGACAATGGTGCCATTTCACAGAGTATCCTCCACCTGTGACGTGACGAAGGCCGCTGTTGTTGCCTTTTGATGCCTGCTGAGATTAATGCAATGGATGAACATATCTCTTTCTGACAGGCTCCATATCATTGATGATTGAGATGTCTAGACACCTACAGAGTGCTTGGAAAATAAACTTTGAGAAACAGTTCTCAATAGAAAAAGTTTTAGAAAATTACTTGAGATATTAAAATGAAAGTAAAGGACACAGTTGAAGACATTTAATACACATATTTGCAAGTACAGTACATAAAGCCATATCTGTCAATGTAAGATGGCATGTGTTTGCTTGTTTCTTTTGCCCATATTCTTGACACCAAAAAATGTAATAGAAAGAGAAATATCACTTTAACATACTTTGAGTCCTGTGTTCATGATGAAGCAAATTTCCCTTAAGTACAATTGCATTAGGAATAGCTTTATTTTAAGATTTCCCATTTCTGGCTTCCCAGGATGCAAATAAAACAAAATGCAACTGCAATTGTCCAAGCATATCTCATATGCACAGAATACACAATGGGGCATTTCACGTCATATAAGATTAACATAATGACATCTCTTAAAGTAGATTTCCAAACACCTTCATCAATCCCTCTGAGCAACATGAAACAGCTCTCCGTGTGAGCATATGTTATAGCAGCAAAATAATAAAAATCCAGACAAGTTGTTTTAAGATGGAGCAGGTGGTTTCTAGTTCAAAGAGTACAGGGATGAGGTTCTGTTTTCTTTTCTCCAGCAGAGCACTGTACTTTTTTTTTCCTCTGCTCTCTCTTCCCAAAGGGACTTGTCCTGTGAGTCTTCCTACCGAAGTCTGCTAGCTTCAGAGTTGCATTATTATCAGCAAAGTGCTTTTAAATCCTCTCCTGCTCAACACCAGGATGTCCTCTGCATGCTAATCCTTGGGGATACAGATCCGTCACTCCTCTGTGGTGCTCTCATGCCTGGCATGCTTGAGACAGCTGGGAAAACAGTCTCTGCCCAAAGATCTGTACATACAATGGGGATCTCAGGCCCACCACAGCACCGTTAGCCTCACAGAACTTGAAAGGAGTGCCCTGTGCACATGCATGGACAAAGTGAGGTATGATGGGTAAATCTAGCAAACTGTATTACTGGAGACTTACTCTAACAAGCCTCCTTCAGTGTGAGAGCACTTTACACAGAAATTTCCATAAGCAAACTGTTGTCACCTGATCTGTTGTGCTTTAAATAAGTTGGGAAAGTGTTTAAATTTAAATGAAGCCAATCCAAAGTGCTAATCTCTGTGGGATTTATAGGAAGTGAACTACAGTAGTGAGACAGAATCTTATTTTTCAGAGCACAGGGAGAGGATGAGAGAGAGAGAGAGAGAGGGGGGATAAATATAGAGAACAGTGATAAAGAGGTAATCATCTGTATTCAAAGCATATTTAACCAACGGGGTTATTAGGAGGATGGAATCAAATCCGCACAGACGTGTGTGTGTCTGTATTTACCCACTCTACATCTCCTCTTCTCCTCATCTCCACATCCGACCTGCCTTGGCACAATGCCCAGTTTGCTCATTCTCAGCCGTTCATGGCAAATTCACTGTTTCACTGATGAATGGGGCAGGAGAATATGCAATACATACGAAACAAAGCAATGTTTTTTTTAAATTAAAACTTTCGCTTTAGCTTCCTCTCATCTATCACATTTGTTCTGAGTCCTTTAGGCTGAAAACCTCTACAAAAACCTGTACATGACTGGATGCATAGCTATATAATTTTCAAAGATAGGGGGCAGTGTTTTCAAAGGTAAAACACTGCCAAGCACAGATAGGGATTTAGAGGATAATGGATCAAAGATGAGAGATTTTCTATATGCCAATATTGGGTGTATATCCAGTATTACACATTGAGATTTTGGTTTGAAAAAAAAAAATAAATAAATAAATAAAGCAATGTTCATATCTATAGTTATGATGAATATTACATATGTGTCTGGCCTCATCAAGCCATTTTGAACATGGAGAGTGTCACTATTTTATTAGCACACATTTAAATTGTAGTAACTTGTTTCTGAAAGATTTTCTGAAACATCCTGACTTCATATTTAATGATTTCTGATCATTATCTAATACTGATTAGGTTATAAAATGATACCAATTCAAGCAAGACATATATGCTCCAGCATAAAATTTGATGTCAGGAATATTTACTTTCTACTGGCAAATTTAATATGACCACAGTCTGTTTTTCCATTTATTTGAAGATTCTACCAGCATTCACTCTCAATTCACTTACACAAGATTCTACTAAATCCACATTTGTGTTCTTATTTTTCCCCTCTGTGTTTAACAGACAGACCAGCATCTCTTCCATCATACAAGTGCCTGCTGCATCAAGGCGGAATAAACTCTAAATAATGAAAGACTGATTAAATGAGTTTGTCATTACATGCTGCAGTAGACAATTAGTTGCCTTCCAGCATGCAATCCTCTGTGATCTTCCTCTCTGCTCCTCTTTGCTGAAGTCATTTGCATCATTAGTAGAAAAGCACACACTACTTGTTTTGTATGATTCAGAAGGGATATTTCAACAAGAAATTCATTCAGTGAACTGACGACAAACACTTGATGGACCTGTAGCGATTTCTCAAACATTCTCTGTCGGGACCAAAGCTCATTAAAACAAATTATGCTTCTTGTCATGTGGGAATGCCACAAGTCGCCTCAACCCAAAGTTTAATAAACACATCATTCAAATAAAAATATCACAGTAGTTGCAAGTGATTAAATTAGAGGCATAAACAAATGTGAAACTAACCTCAAATTCTTTCTCAAAGGTGTTTGAGAATTTCCAAAATCTGCAGAGACGTCAGATCTGACACTCTGTGACACACTGACAAACCTTTTACTGTTTCAGCCAGTCCACTTCTCCAGGTGTTCCTATTAAAATCACAACCTCCCCCTGTCATTCTATCAACCCCATGCTGTTGAGACTGTGCCCGTGACAGTGCATGAATGCATTCATAAACACTGGGAGGACTGACGTTTCAATAGGCTGCCTATTCCTCCACTATCAGCTTACAGCCTATAATTACAGCCAATCATCTTGGATCAAGCATGTCTGCGTGAACAGGCCAAGTAACATCTGCTGCCTGGCCAGCACGCCAAGAGGAGCTTTTATACTGAAAGGTGGGCTAATTGTGGCTGTGGACGGGAGAGGGGGGTAATGTTAACAGGTACGATAGAAAATGCAGAAACGTCCACACAAGGGAGTTTTTTTTTTCCTGGGAACAGGTGCCTTGAGGTATTTCTTATCTGCCTTTTGCCAGTGAAGCATTCTTATCCGCATTAGGAAATGCTCAAGGGTGCTGTGATAAAACATCTCCAAGGAGTTACATTTGGAGTGCAATAAAGCTAATATCGGGGTCTGCTGTTTTAAAACCTCATCAAGATGCAATTTCTCCATTATGAACTCCTTCTATGGCATTATGAATAGCAATAGTTAAAGCAGTGAAAGTAGTTTTGAAGTTGTTACACTTTTGAAGTTGTTAAAATGGCTCCAGTAATGTCACTGCAGTGGGCTATAATTCTGAGAGATTTGGTTCTGCAAAAAGCAGGGGTACTGGCTTTCCGTCTTCTTTAATGGGTCACATTTCCGTTCCTGTGGAAACATTAAGAGAAGGTTCTAGTCTCATTTTAAGTTTACCAATTTGATGTGCAAAAGATGAAACTTCTATTTTCGATCATTTGAGCTATTTTTCTACAAGAGTTTCTCAAACAGCTTATAGATAACATATAGCTTCACTTTAACCTCGATTTAGCTGAATCTTGCTACAACTTGTGACTTTTAATGTCAATTTGTAAATATCAAGCACAGTTTCATCAAAAAATGATTTTTGCAAATGCATTGGTAATGTGTCATGGAGAAGAAAAGCTCAGTCACACTCATGTTTAAATGGACACTATACTCTGATTTTTGTCTGTAAGGAAAAATGTGGGGAAAGACATATTTGTTGATGCTGATAGGCTTCCATCAGTCACCGAATATACACAACGTCACTTAATCTAGGTAATCCAGGATACTCCAATGTCGATTTAAGCTGATTTCAAACTGATAATGGTGTTTACATCTTCTTCTTCTTCTTCTTCTTTTCCTTTCGGCTTTCCCTTCAGGGGTCACCACAGCGAATCATCTGCCTCCATCTAACCCTATCCTCTGCCTCCTCTTCTCTCACACCAACTAACTTCATGTCCTCTTTCACTACATCCATAAATCTCCTCTTTGGTCTTCCTCTAGGCCTCCTGCCTGGCAGTTCCAACCTCAGCATCCTTCTACCGATATGTTCACTATCCCTCCTCTGTACATGTCCAAACCATCTCAGTCTGGCCTCTCTGACTTTATCTCCAAAACATCTAACATGCGCTGTCCCTCTGATGTACTCGTTCCTGATCCTATCCATCCTCGTCACTCCCAAAGAGAACCTCAGCATTTTAGTCTCTGCTACCTCTAGCTCTGCCTCCTGTCTTTTCCTCAGTGCCACTGTCTCTAAGCCATACAACATCGCTGGTCTCACCACCGTTTTGTACACCTTTCCTTTCATTCTTGCCGAGACTCTTTTGTCACACATCACACCTGACACTTTTCTCCACCCATTCCAACCTGCTTGCACACGTTTCTTCACCTCTTTTCCACACTCTCCATTGCTCTGGACTGTGGACCCTAAGTACTTAAAATCCTCCACCTTCTTTATCTCTATTCCCTGTAACCTCACCATTTCACTTGAGTCCCTCTCATTCACAGCCATGAAGTTTGAAAATGGTTTATTGCCCTAATAAGAGCAGCATCCAAGGTTTGACATACATGTAAAGACACTGACTGTAAAATGTAATTAGCAGCTGCAAACCAGTTTGGACAGGCTTGATTATGGCAAAAGATTATACTCTCCTAGTACTTTTTGTCTTTTTGCAGATTTGTCATCAGAATAATGTGGTAGCATCAGAGAACATGAGAGAGTTTGAATCACAGTCAACAGGGTGGACGATGCTCCATCGATCATCATGATGACATGATTTTCCTGCTTTTCCTTCCAAACTGTATTCTGTTACATTCTCCAGAGGGGAGGAGTCTTTGTTGGAATATACACTAATGTAGACACTTTCTGCCCATCCTTCCCTCCTTTCATCCAAACTCTGTCTCTCCATCCGCCTACACCCATTCCCATTCTCTGTCTACGTAAACAAGTTAATCAGACTCAGAAGGCTGTGGGCTGTGAAACAAGCCCTGGCCCTACACTGGGCCTTCACAGCCATCAATCATTTCATTAGGACTCTGAAAACCAAGCAAATACATAGAAAACTCACACCCCAGTCTGAGCTTAGCTAGCTGCTTTCACTGCTGAACTCAGCACCACAGAGCTGGAAACAGCACAAGCAGCAGCCATGTAGTCCAGACACAAGGAATAAACTGACATTATTGGAGACTGAGTTGGACAGCAGCAACCAAACGTCTTTACACCACAATCAACAAATCAGCAAGAAGAACAGGAGCAGTCATGTCTACAGACTGGAGTCATCTGGATATTCATGAAGCTCTTAATTCCAAAAATAAAAACCATTTATGAAATTCCAATATGGACAAACGAGATATCTGCCTTACTTATTGTATTTTCTGTGTGGCTTGGAAGTGTAACTATCAACCACATTCCTCCTCCCCTCTCCTGCTTTTGTCCAGGCAACACCCTATTTGACCTCATGTTTAGTCTTCCAAGGGGGTCATTAAGAGCTTAAGCTGCAATGTAATGAAAATGTTGTGACAACAGTAAAGGGTGAAGTAAAAACAGGCTTTGGGAGACAGCTGAGCCTCCACTCCAGGGACCAACAGGAGGGTTTAGAGGGAGGAAAATGGTGGTTATCTGCACACCCCAGAGACACTGATATTAGCCTTGAGACTGGTGGATGGACTTGATGATAACCCTGAGCACTGCTGAAAGCCTGTCATAGTCACGGGTGTTGGCCGTGTCACTGCAAAGGAGGTCAAGGCAGGGGCGGTAATGGTGACTTCTGCAGTGGCGGAATACATATCAGATTGTAAAAACGTGTAAAATGAGATATGACATGTTATGGAAATTGATACTATACCGGACATGAAAATGATAACAGGAGTACAAGGCAGAGCTCTGAAGAAATTTGATTAATTTGGCAATAGCAGTAATTTAATCTAATGCGGTATTCTTGGAGACTGGGGCTCCCATGAATGAAACTAAATTTAAGGATCGTATGCATGCAGCTTGTTACGTGTTAGCAGCCGCTTTCCCCTTTTGACTGCATTCATCATAATTCTGTGGCTTGTTGTTTTTCCAGCATACGGTTGCTGGCATGTTGGATGTGACAGAAATGAAGAATAATGTGTTTTGTCACGGCTCCTTTATCCTCATGCAGAAGCCATATTCTTGCCATTGCTCCATTCTTTGCATTGCTAGAACACCTCCAACCCAAAAGTATTTCCACATGCTCTAGAAATCCATCACTTGGTGCCAGAGTGAGAGTTAACCTCAGGTTTGGACCCTGGCTTGCTCTAACCTCTCTGTTTTGGAGTAGCTGCACCACACACCTATCTACGTGGTCAAGTATTGTTCTGGCAAGCTATTTAGAGGAGTTTTCCCAAATTGAAATTCTCTCCAAGCCCAATTTATTATTTCATTTACTGAAGAGCAACCACAGGGACCTGAGACTGATAGACCAAGAGGTGTGTGGTGATGAGACATTCTATAGTGACCTAGACCACTGAAATGTCAGCCACACGTGCATACTTGTACATGAGCAACATGTACACAAGTAATTCTACCACTTCAACTGCAACCACCACAAAACAAGGCATGAAATACTGCCTTCCAACTGCCAGCACATGAGTCATCGCAGTGTGACATCACTCAGAGCCTGAAGCCAGCTCCTCAAACCCCACCACCCGCCATCTTTTCATCCCTCTGGTCCTGTCAGTCCCCGCACTTTCCTCCTGTCTCATAAAAAGGCCAGGCTGTTTTACCAAAAGCAGACAGGGAGCCTGGAGGAGGGACAAAACTATTATCTCTGTCACAGCAGCAGCTCATGCAGGAGCTCCAGCTACAGATAGGATTGGTAAAAAAAAAAAAGCTGCTGTCTTTGCTCTGATTTCTAATGAGTCTGTCCTTGCTTTACCACTTTCTGACATGCCCCAATGCAGTGATAGTTTTCAACCAAGTTTTGCCTAAAATGTGACCAAATACTTACATTTTAGAAAAACTTGTCAAAGTGATTCCATCAAAATATCCATCCAAGGTCACAGAAGCTACATTTCAACATGCCTACATAGGCTGAAAGGCAGATTATGGCCTGGATAGCACAAACACATTCACACCAGTGGGCATTTCTGTCATGCAACATAAGCAGAATTATTGGTTTCAAACTCAGGGCCTCATTGCTGTTCAAGTGTGTAGTAAACCACCCTATTGCTCCACAGAGCCCCTAATGTCCAAAAACCATGCAACAGCCTGAATTTTTCAAGACATGAATTCAGTGCTGGAAATGGTCACCAGTGACTTGAATTGATGTTGTCGATGTTTGGTGGAAATTTTAGGATCAACCAATTAGATTCATGTCAGTGAAACCATCTTGCAAAATTGCATGGATTAGATTATTGCATGGTTACCTGCTCACTAACATTGTTTAGGTATATTTTAATACTGTGGAGACTAGCATACTAAAACAAAACATTTAAACCACACTACCAACAGCATTTGGTACCATTGGCACCATGCAGAATGGATTTCTGGATTCATATTGTTTATGCAAAATTCTGACCCTGTCATCAGCAAATTACAATAGAAACTGGGATTTAGTGGAACAAGCAATCTTGTTACATGTTTCAGTCATCCAGTTTTGCTGATTACATGCCCATTGTAGCATCACCCTCTTATTTTTAGCTGACAGATGGAATGGTTTCCCTCTGCTATCATTTGTCTGCCTCAAGGTTTGATGAGTTTTGTGTTCATGATGCAACCCGCATAACAGTTTTGTACTGAGCTGTTATTTGCAAACATGGCCTGCCTATAAGCATGAATGAACACTGAGATTCTAGTCTGTCACTCATTAACAAAGTCTTTTTTTTTTTTTTTTTTTTTTTTTTTTTTTTTTTACTTCAGAGTAAACTTTAGAAAATAAGGGTGTTTTCAGACCCGTTGTTCATTTGCTTTGTTGTGAATCAGGGACTATGGGTATTTTCACATCTATGTGGTTTAGTAAGGGTCAAACGGACTAGGGTTCCTTTACCCCCTTGGTATGGTTTGATTGGGCAGGTTTGAACACAACATTCGCTCGCAGATGTGGTCTCATTCCAGTCCCCAATAAACTCTGGAGTGAGACACCCAATAGATCTATTGATTGATCTATAACCAGAGGGCAAAAGGGTCTCAGTGTGGTTGTTTGGGTGCTTCCCTGAGTGTGATTGCTGTGTTCAAACCTGCCTAAACAAGCCTCAGCAAAGGAGGAAACAAACTCTAATCTGATCAAACTGGGCTAAGCAACATAGGTGTGAAAACATCCTAAAGGTCCTTCAGATGGTGACTGTACAGCATTTACAGGAGGTTAAACATAGTATCTTGTCCATTCTTCTTAATTTTGCACAATATATCGCATATGTGCATTATGTCATCGCTGTCTGGACAAGCATGCTGCATCAAAGTATTTACAATATTTAAGGGCTTTTCGATGAAATGTTGTTTTATTTCTGCATAAAGCCACAGTGAATTAATGTACAGTGATTGCATCTGCAGCAGGCCCCTTGTTACTTCTGCCTACCAGACTCTTGGTTTCTGCCCCATTACCCTCCATTACCGGTCCACAGCCTGCAGTCGTTGGCGAGTCGGGGCACAAGGTTGATTCAGTACTGTACACAGGATGATAGGATCAACCTGGATCAACAGTAGCACCCTGCAAAAGAAATCTTTGCTCAAATGCAAAAGAGTGGAAACATTCATTAATTTACTTTGTCTGTTTTAATGGATGGAGTTTTAATGTGAAACAGAAACACATTGTCTTGTTTTTGGTGGCAAGCAGGTGGTGGATGTGTAACACATCTATCATCTCTCTGCATTCAAGCCATACAAATCTGGGAATGAGGAAAAGTTCTCAGCTAGGTGCCTGCACATAAATGGGATGACTTTTCCGGGAAGCTCTTACGAATTGTAAACTAGATGTCTGGATTGTAATTTTCTTTTCAGCAGAGAATCAATAGATTCTGCAGTGTTCTTGACTGAACCTGCTGAAGCGTGCTTCTCAGCCTAATGGACCCACAAGTTCCCATCTGTTCGTGAAAGAGATCTCAGCGGGTCCTCTCCCCTTGCCGTGTCCAAACACAGGAAACTGCACACAGACAAAAGTGTGATGACTTTTATTGGAATTCCAAGAGTCGGCTGGAAGACAAGTGCAGGACAAGCACGTGGCCCTTAACCTCAGACTGTAAGGAACACAAAAACACTTTTACAAGCAAAATGTGACTGCACTTGTTACTGTGTTGTGTTGTTTTGATTTCCACTCTGTCCTGTTGAAATACCGCACCTGTCCTCACTGTTCAGCCCGAGCTGTGGGGCGCCATTTCTTTCCTCTGTTACATTTTTCTATCCATAAAGCATCAATTAGATGAAATAACCACTTATTTATACCAAACATAAGGGAACTCTCTCATTTAGTTATAAGAAATCACTGCTATTATGGTTTAATAAACTGTAAAAAAATAAAAAATAAAAAAAATAAAAAAAACAAAACTAGAAACTATCAAATTATTCTGAAATAACCTGTAATCTAGTGAAATTTTCTAGTGACAACTAAATAATCTGCCAATGGAGTAAGCAAAAATGACTTAAAAGATTTCTTGAAACTGCAAGACATAACATAACTAGAACATGCTTCAGTCCTGCTGCAATTAGTGAAATCCAGCTAGGTTTGATTATTTACACAGGAGGCTCAAAATTGAAACTGTCCATCAACCAACATGAAACCTGTGAGCAGAAAAGCTGCTTTATTTCAGGTAGCTGCGCTTTGCTCAGTCTGCACCCCATTTCTTCAAAGTGTCTGCACTGTAAGTAACAGGCAATCTTTTATAAATTCTTTGAAATTCAATGTCTATTTCCTTTTAACCTTTATTTGTCATGGACTGCCCACCTTAATGCACCACATGTATTTTCCTCTGCATATGACACATTATGAAATGCTGCTTTTCTACAAGAGGGACTATCCCTCTGTAATCAGACTAATATGGTGTCATCTGCTGCTCCTCTTCCAAATGCCTTTTCTATGTAAATAATGAATGCCTTTTCTCAGAGAGCGATGAATTTACCCAGACTGTTGCTATTTAACTGAACAGTTTCCCTTTAAAACATTAGTAAGATCCTTGGAGCAGTGCGCCATCAGACATGGAAGAGGATAGATGAGAGAAGGGAAATGGGAAAAACTAGACAGCGAGGAGAGAGGGATTATACCTGGGAAATGCATAGCGTTTGCTTGTGAAACAGTGAAAGCAGAAAAGAAAACATGTTTCCTCTGACCACACTAAGCTGTGATGGGAATCGATGAACTCTGGTGTGGGTGTGGGGCGGCAGACAGAGAGAGAGAGAAAGAGAGAGGTAGGCACTACCAGGACTTTGGCCAACTTCATTACCCACATGGTGTAATTCAATGTGTTGCTTGGCAGTAGCTCTCATTTCCACAGTCTGCTCTTAGCTGTGCTGACTCACACGGCCCATCAACACCAGTCATCAGCAGGGAGATGATCTCAATGCTGGCTTGTTTAAATATGTACATTTTGGTGGCAAATACAGTATGCACCAGTGTTAGAGGTAATCTAATGTAATGTCATTATTTTCCCCATTATTTTCTGAAGTTACCATACAGGTAACCCCATCTATGACTTCAGCACTTCTGTTTTCCTAGGCCAGGGCACTGGACATAACATATGTATGTAACTTACTGGAAAACTTGAAATATTGGACTTAAATTTTGGAATTGCCTCAGGTAAACATTTTATCATCCCTTGAGGATGTTCCTTGCTGCTGGAAAATAGGCAAAAAGTAAACTTTTGATTTTTTTTCTTCCCCAGTGGTTCACATGTTAGCACAGCCTATGCTTTGTGACTGAATCCAGAGTACTATATGGCTTCTGTGTTGTATCTTGCATATAAAATTTCCATTATTTGCTTTCCATTATTTGATTTGTCTGTAACAGTCTGTAACAAATCTAAACAAAAAGATTTAAGGAATAAAATTATAATGAATATTGGATTGCTTGTTTTGACAACACTGGGATTAAGGATCAGTGACAACCTGTGAGATCCAGGAAGCTTATTTCACCTAAAACCTGAAAAGATCACCTGCTCTGAATTCACATAATTAGACACATAATCAGGTTTATTTGAACAAACCTCTGCAAACAAGAAGATCTATGAGTCAGCAAATAAGATAACTTGTCACAGATGTGGTGCTGAACAGGTTTGATGGTCAATTAATTAGGGGCCATAAAAAGCTATTTCCTCTTGATTTCAGAGTGGCTGTAATGGGATCAACCTATCCATAGGCTTGGTCCAATTACTTAAATTTGGCTTGTTAATCTAATTTAGGTGTGTGTGATGCTAGCACAAGTCTCCAAAAACTGCGGCACTTATTCCAACTACTGTGAAGTACCTGCATAACTTTTCATTTTGTCTGAATCTACAGTAGGAAACAATATTCCTTTATTCCCCCTTGACCTTTAAATTTTGGACCAATCCTCAAGAAAACACAGTAATCAGGTTTCCTGGCCCTCATCCTGAGCCTAATTGAAAATACACAACTGAGAACTCAATTGTGTAAGTGTGATTTAATTAGTGCTTGGCCTAATTAAAGTCCTGGAAATGACCTCCGAAGTTCTGTGTGGCATTAATTAGCTAAGACACCTCATCATCCACCAGAGGAATGCCTGCGAAAGCCTGGACCCACATAGTATTAAGTCAGTGTGTATGTGTGTGTGTGTGTCTGCATGTGTGTACTGTGATTTCCTGGTCTTTAACCCCTGGCACAGCCCTGACAGGATCAGCCACACTGTGGTCTATTGATGGCCCTAATCCTACCTCCGTGTTCAGACCTCCAGCGCCTGCCACCATTCTGATACTGCACACGTTCCTCATTTCCCCAACATGTGGTCCACTCAAAGGGACCCCACTTGTTTTTATAGCTACACCCCCCATCATGCCTGAGCTAAAGAAACTGAACTGACCTTTCCTCACCTCCTGCCCACCCTCTGCAAACGTTTGCCCACATCTGCAAAGGTAATGCATGCAAGTTTTGATTAAAGCTCTCCCTTATGTTTTCTTGGCTCAGAGCTGCTCAACCATTAACGCCTGTGCCATGAACAAATGGATTATGAGCCTGTGCCAGGGTTCTGCCTCTCGGTGTGCTCTGACATTCCTCCATCCATCCACACAATCAAAGCTAGAGCTTTTAGCATTCACATTGCCTTCCTTTGACCTCCTCATCCATATGTTCACTTTGACTACTTTCAAGGAAACTGTTCTTTAATCATTAGCTGATACTCTGCAATAGCTTTAGGAACAGTCTCATTCCAGACAGCATAATTTATTCAAATTTCTTTTTAAAGGATATCTGCATTTCAGATAATGGTTGAACAAAGATAGTAGTAACAGTGAGGTGGATGGAAATATTTAATCCTTTGTCATTTTTTTTTTCAAAATCTTGTAACATTTTTAATGCTCATTGATTTGATTAAAAAAAAAAACAATTTTAAATAACAGGAAACATGNTTTTTTTTTTTTTTTTGTTTTTTAAAAAAAATAAGTTAAAGAAGGAGTACAGGGGCTGCAAGAGAGACCAGTTCTTAGAAGTACAGAGCTGAGCACTGGCCTAGCCTTTGGCCAAACACCAGCATTGAAACCAGTACTGACATAGAGCTGGTGGAAATGAGGTAACAGAAAACTAGATTCTCTAGTGGTGAGAACAGTTCACCAACAGCTAAAAGAAGTGAAGAGACAAATGGAGGAAAACATAAAAAAATGCTAATTATGTGCAAGATTTCCTAACATTTTGTAAAAAAAAAAAAAAAAAAAAATACAGAAAACTAAAACTTTATCATACACGTGATAGTTTAAATTTCTACCCACATTTTCATATGTACTTTTTCCTCTGTTATTCAAAATAATGACTGAAAATTGTACATGTTCCATATTTTTAAACAAAAAACAT
The DNA here is from genome assembly GCA_014773175.1 of Lucifuga dentata. NCBI lineage: Eukaryota > Metazoa > Chordata > Actinopteri > Ophidiiformes > Bythitidae > Lucifuga > Lucifuga dentata. Next base: position 49,608 of record VXCM01000234.1, on the reverse strand, counting down.
AGAATATTGAGCCCTAACTATTTTGAAGTCAAACTAATAGTATGGCATGCTCCATGGTAAACAATCATCAAAGCCAGAGAGCCCTATCTGCCTACCTGCCAGTGTGTCCTTTATGCCCTGATGCTTTATTCTGCAGTTGCTTAGCCTTATCACATTTTCACACAGTCCCTGTTGCTGCAGCTTTGACAATTTTGAAATGCTGCTTTTGTTCATAGTGCTTGAAAAGGGAGAATAAGAGAAACGAGGCCTCAGAGAAATGCAGCACCATCAGTGTTAATGCAGGCATGCTCCATCTGCTGTTGAAAGCTCTGGCACATGCCAAAGAGGCACTGGGCACCACACAAGTAACCCAATACACTCAGTGTTACGTCTGTGTGTGTATGTGCAAGGGTTGGTTGATAAGTTCTGAGCCAAGTATACAAACACCTAACTCAGTGGTGTTGCAGTTATTTATTTGCCTACATAATTTTCTAACTAATACTTCTGCCAATGATGCTGAAAGGATTTCAGTTTCATGGAAGTCATTTTACTGGCTGTCAAAAATAAAAAATAAAAATCACCCACATCTGATATCACATCATCATCTGTGGCAAAATGAGTACCACTAAAATCTTTGGACTGGAGTTTTAACAAATAGATTTCATGATCTTTGGCCCTTCAGAGAACAGCTACGATCTTTTTGCAGATGATCTCTTTAATCTCTTTCATGGACATCAACAGGGATATGCCATTTGGCCTGGGAACGTCTTGGGATCCCCCTTGGAAATACTGGAGGAGGCTATAGGGAGAGAAAATCTTGTAAGTTTGCTTAGCATGCTGCCTCCACGGCCTGGACTGGATATGCAGTGGCACAGCTTCAGAAAGAGGGTGCTGCTAATACTCTGGTTATAGGAGATGTGGAAAATGTATGTTTCCACAGTTCGCCTCATGCCAGGACTCGAAAGGTGGATCGTGGCGCTACCATAGGATCCACACACAGCTCCAGTCATTTCCACTGCATGTCCATCAAACATTCAGTTTCCTCCTCTGTGAATATTGACCCCTATGGTCAGAGATAGAAAGTAATCAAGTACAACAACATATTATATAATAAAGCTTTTTTTGTTTTAGAGAGTTTTTCTTCATCTTTATAGAGAGCTTCAGCTGGGTTGGCAATCATTAATGTGTGCCTGTAAAACCCTTTGAACCATTGTATTGGGCATTACAAATAAACCTGACTTGACTGTAATTGTACAATATGTATAGTTTGAGGTACTTGTACATTACAGTATTTTCATTTTGGGAGATGTTATATTTTCACTCTGACATTTTAGGGGAAAATATTGTACTTATGTTGTATGTTTTTATTCCATTACTTTCATTTGATGGTTGTGGTTTCCAAGTATTTTAAAATTAAAATTGAAATTCTTGCTGCTGACAATATCTGCATTTTGAAGTACTTATTAAGGGCAGTGGTGAAAAAGATACTAGAGCACTGAGTATTTAAAGTTCTGAGTGAGGCACAAGCTAAATGTTAAACACCACCTTAGCTTTTGGGGTGTGTGACATCGAGGTAGCATTAATATTTATGATGGCTCTTTTTCCTCTTGTTTAAGTATTTACAAAGTTCTCTGTTATTGATTATGAGAAAGTTCTGTCTGTGCAGGACACAACAGAGAAGTGAACAAGTGGCTTAAACCTGAAAGGTCAATGTTGACAAATTAGTTTGCTGATGGGTCAGTGAAAGACGTCATGACCCAACAGGGAGAGGTCAGAGGTGAAGTTTCTGCAAACATAAATTCAACGTGCTGCAGACGCTGTCAAGAGCTGAGCAACATGCAGCTTCTCAGTCAGGAAACACACTGAATGAAGAGATGACTTGAATCCTGACAGAATCCTAAAAAAAAAAAAAAAAAANAAAAAAAAAAAAAAAAAAAGAATATTAAAAATAAGAATATTTTGCATTACTTGTACTTGAGTATTTTCATTTTACTTCTGCTCTACTGCTGTTGTTGGGTAAAAATCTTTTATCTCAGTTATTTTAACTTGATGGCACATTGTATTTTACACATCATCTCAGCAGGAAGGGTTCCAGTACTTCATTGCAGTGTAGAGGTGCATGTAATTATTCAATAACTGACCTAAAACATGAAAATCTCCCAAATTACAGAGACAGGGTTAAAAACAGGGTTATAAACATTGCATCGCTGTGTTTTGATTTAAAAAAAGAAAGAAAATTACTTTATTTTGTTCCAAACTCTCCAAAGCTGGAGATATGAGTTTTATCACACTACTGAGTCAAAACCTTATGTTTCATTTTTTCAAAATTTTCATTATTTATGCATTAATATGTAGCAAGCACATATTAATGCAGCAATAATTTAACACTAAATTAAATTATTCCTCCCACTGGGCACTTTTACTTGTGATACTAAAGCATATTTGACTGATAATACCACTTTAGAAGTAAATGTGAGGATTTCAGTTGTTATACATAATTTTTCCCTTGTGGTATTTACACCTTTACTAAAGTAACATATTTCTTCCACAAGTGATATCTTTTTAATCACCTCATCCTTACCACACTCCTCATTGTCATCCTCTTTTTCATTATCCACCTGAACATTCATATTCTTAAATAAGAGGGTTACATTACATACACAGTGTGTTTTGTGAGCTTGCATTGCAGTGTTAATTGGGTTGAGCGTGCGAGAAAGCTGCCTGAATCTACTATGTGGGTGAGCAGGCAGCAGATATTTTCTGTTGCTCCATTACCTCTGTATTGATTGAGGACTTGGGTTTGACGTGTTAATCTTCTCTCCCTGCTAAAAGATTCCTGTCTTTGGAGACAGCAGACACACTCTTACACTGGCTGATAAAAATGTAATCAACTGAGAATTCTACAAGGCTCCTCATTCACCTCACGGTCTCCCGAAAGCCTTTGATCAAGAAGTGCTTAGGTTTCACATAAACGGTTGGATACCTTCCAGAGAGCATGCTAAGCACATAGCTACTTTGGGGATTTAGGCTCCTTTAATGCTTGTTTTCAGAGCTCCTCTGTGGTATTTGAGCCAACACGTTAGCTGAGGTCGATGGTGACTTATGAACTGCCACACAAGTAGATATCGCATGGGCCAAGAAAGGTATTTTTGTCATGAAATATAGGATAAATCAAAAGGCTATTCAATGCCTTCAATTTTGTATAACAAAACCCTTGAATTTTGGAGATCCCGATCTTTCTGTTTGGTTCTTCTTATTATTCTGGATTTGTAGTTGTCATATGTTAGCGTCACATATGAGATAATTCCACTAAAAATAATGTTTCCTTTCCTCAGTTAAATATACATTTAGGTGTGTTTCTCCTGATCTTACTTGACCTAAAATCTTGTTCACACTACAATATTTGTTGAAAATGTGAGACCCTACACACATAGCAAATTATAATGATACATTTTCTTTAGAATCTTTAGAATCATCAAAAACTGCTCACGTTTTTTTTAGAAGGGGGAATCAGAAGGAGTTTCTGTCTGAAATTCTCAGCTGCTTTATCCAAACCAGCCACTTACCCGCAGCTTCATGAATGACTCTAAATGTGCCAACACTCCCAGAATTCCCTATGATTTGCATGAATGCTCATTTGCAGTAGAAAATGTCTTGCTATCCTGAAACCAAAATATATTTAATGTATAAAATCCTGCTACGTAGCATCTCTCTCTTGCCACATGTCAGCTTAACATGCCTCTCACCACTCCTACTCCACAGTGTTGATAGAGTTATTTCTCATGCCTCAGTGCCAACTTATGCTTCCTATTTCTGTTGTTGACATATTTTGGTCAGATTATTAGAGTAGACATATTTACTTCAGTGGGACTCTGGATTCATTTTCCTACTTTTTTTTTTTTTTTTTTTTTTTGCTGGATAGAGGGAATTTACAGCAGGACACTGTTGGACTTACCTCTTGATTAAATCTCAGATTTTCAAGTGGCCAGTATCGACAAAAAGCAACACTTACACAGGAGCACCGCCACCCCCATGAATCAAAGCATGGAGCAACGAAAGGGTAAAAGCTCCTAGGGCCTGCAAACACATTTTTCAGGGGGGTGGGTAATAGGATCAGGACTTCCATAACTCCCCAGAACAGCCAATCCTCCCTCATTTCTGTGTGTTTAGCCTTCAAAGAGAAAGTTTGTGTGTCTGTGACGGGTGGTCAGGGGGTTAAGAGGAAAGTACATTTTTTTGGTCACAAACTCAATTTCCTTGGTGAGCTGAAGAGGCCATGCTTTAAAACCCAGAGCATAAAGCCTGTTTAATTTGTCCCACATATCCTCCTGAACCTCTCACTCTGGTATGGACAGACATGATCCTGACAACAGGAACGAGTAGCAGAAGAATTCAGCTATTTTGACTTTATGTATCTATAAAAATGACATTCTCAGTATTGTGTTATGCTTCTTTGTCATCCTCTGTCATGTCTTTATCTTGTTATATTAATATGGAAAATCTGTTGGGAAAGCAAATGAGGTCAAACAAATTAACCCTCAACATTGGAAAATGTATTTCTACATGTAATTGTATATGACCACACTTTAGAGTGCTGCTTTTACACATGGTCACATGCCTTAAGTCTATAATATGATGTCTCTGATGTCATGTTCATCATATCTTAGGATGTCAATTTGAGGAGCTGAGTGGGGAAAAACAGTTGGCTTCCATGTTGTAATTACAAGGAGGGTGTATGGGGAATGTGATGTCTCACACTTGACAGAAATAACTGATACTTTACAGTAAATATTAATTGATATTAAGAAAGGGCTAGTGGCAAACTCACTGAGAATTTCCATCCAACCCTGCAGATTTGTGGAGGTGTTGGCCTCTTTAAGCCATTGTTTTGGTTTTCCAACACATAAATACACAGTACGGGTGCCTGTCTTTGGTTGTCACCAACCCTTAATATAAAAACCAAGGCATTAATTTCTAGCAAACATGCTGTGTGTAACCTGTCCAGCAAAAATGACTGAGACACAGAGTAAACTACCAGCTGATGAAGAAAGCCGAGCCTTGAGCAAGCTAAAGACTCAGATATTTTACTCAGGAGTTGGTGGAGACCAAAACAAAGCTTAAAAATTGGACTTCCATTCAAAGGAGGCCAGAAACATGACTCCACTGGGTTAAATGTTGGTGTGAGTCTCAGATGTATAAGTTGCTGACATGTCAGCTTTAATCACTTAATAAGCTGATGGTATGTCAAAACTGTCTGTCAGTTTACTTTAGCAGTTTTTCTGCACAATTCTGGTCAATGACCCATTATTGCAGTTTTTACATACTCACTATAGTTTGTACTGATTGAAAAAAGGAAAGTCAAAGTGTGAGGAAAGACAAAGAAAGAGGAAAAAAGAGAGACAAAGTGAGGGAGAACGGTATAAGTGTCTTCACGTCTGAAACCTCATGGGAAACCCACCTTCTTACCGGTTGACGAGGTCCCATTGTGGCTCTCTCTTGGCACCACCATGTGTCCTCTTGTCAGCGACCCTGACAGTAAACTTATTGTAATATGAGTCTATTATCGGAACAGCTATGAGGCTGTGAATTATGTGCAGCTGTAATGTTTAACATTGACAGCCACATGGAGAACCAGACTTTAGCTTTTGAAAGAAACCTCAGCATGTTGGTTATTATGACAAGCTGCTCTGTAATGCAAGAGAAGGTGGTTAAATCAACACAGACCACAGTGGATCCCAGGGGATCTGTGTGTTTGTGTGCACGTGTGTGTTCATGCAATGGTAGTTGTGTAATACCTGAAATTTTATCTTGTAGAAGACCTTTCCTTCTTTCTACAATGAAGGTGAATTACAACAATTTGTTGAACCTCAATAGCTGGTAATACATAAAACATGTTTAACATTGTTTCTGTTGTATAGATGTACAGTATCTGCTGTATTTTGGTCATAGAAATGATTCCAAAATGCCATCTCTGTTTTATTACACAATCCATGTAAAATGTGAAAAGCCTTTTGATTGTGAACTTTTCAATTTTTCATGATGCATTTTTCTTTTAATTAATGAACGGCCCAGTGCCAGAGGCTTTGGCACTGGTAATCTGGGCTAAAAGAAACACTGCTCACCTTCATGGCCTTTATATGGTGCACATGCCTGTACAATGTGATCAATTATCAGCATGCCTCTGAGGCTACATGCCTGAATGCCTGAACTGCTCCTCTCATGACTGAAGCAAATACATTTTAGCTATCATCACCTGAGTGAGGACACTATCCTGGCTAATTAAAAGAGCTCCATTGTCATGTGGCAGAGCTGCTGTTGCAGTGTATGCGGAACTGAGATCAGATGACGATGACCGTGTGTGTGTGTGTTTTTCTGTGTGTGTGTGTGTGTGTGTTTGTCCATGTAGAGGAGGTGGNACCGTGTGTGTGTGTGTTTTTCTGTGTGTGTGTGTGTGTGTGTTTGTCCATGTAGAGGAGGTGGGGAGAAGGTGACGAGGGGGCAGGGTCCCTGAGGGTGACCTCGGCCAGCTTTGCTCACCAGCTGCTGCCTGAAACCGGAGAGCTGAGCCCCTCAGCAGCTATCCACCTGGATCACTTACCTGACACACACACACACACACACACACACACACACACACACACACACACACACACAAGTTTGCAAATTCAAACACATGCTCATTGATTCACACATGCACTAGAAGGGATACACACACCATAGTGTCATCAGTATCACATGCACTGAAAGAGTCACACACACAGGCTCCTTTGCTTTTTTATTTATTTATTTATTTTGTTCTTTCTCTCTTCTTTTTTTCTTTTTTAAATCTTTTTTCCTCCTCCTCCTTTGCTGTTGCTTTCCTTTCTTTCTGATATATTTATGGATACACACATGCACCCCCCCCCCCCCCNCCCCCCCACACACACACACACACTATGAAACACTACTAAAATTCTTGACAAGTTCCCACAAACTTTATGACCAATTTTAAAGTGAATCTTTGTAACTTTTGCCAAACAGCACCCTCTGTGGCCAAATGTAGTACTTCATGCAGTAAATAATGGCACATTAAAGTTTACAACATTGTAAGACCTTTGAGTCTATCACTATCATGAGCTGTTCTGCAAATGGCAAATAAATTCTATGGCAACTTTTGAATTTTGATGAGATTTGATGCAAACAATAGCAGAAATGCCACAAAATAAACAAATAAATGCAAATTTCCACATGCATGAGAACAAATTCCTTCACTCAAATAGCACAGTCTCACTCTAAAGGGCAGACTGCATTATGGGTAGCAATGCATCACACTCATTTATACTTTACTGCATCAGTATGTGCTGAAATGCTGCCAGCATGTGTAAATGATCCTCTGCACAACTTCGCTGATTACCGTGGCATTCCCAGAAACAAATTCATCACTTGATTACACCCGAGCCTCTATAACAACACGTTCCTCTGGATAAAAGTAACAACCTGCCAGACCTGTCATATTTATGAGTGCGAGGGCCTCTGTTTGGAGCAGTTCGAGCTGGTACAGACTTCATACGGTGACCCCGTGGCACTCTCATTTGTCACATTAAGAGAAATGTTAACGAAAGGGTGAGTGAAGGAGCAGAGAAACCTCCCAGTTTGGGTGGAGTGACAGAATGGGGAGTGACGCTGGATAAACACACACAGCGCTGTGTGTCACTGGGTGGCAGGAATGCTCAGTGTCACCCCCCCCC
>VXCM01000234.1:0-41774 GCA_014773175.1 Lucifuga dentata | reverse complement strand
AAAAAAAAAAAAGAAAAGAAGGGAGGAACAAATGGAAAAAGAAGGAAGGAAGGAAGGGAAGGGAAGTGAAGAAAAGAGAAAGGAAGAAAGAAAAAATGCATATTTAATGAGGCTGGTGTCAAATAGTAGAAGCACAAGATCAAATTTGAGGTACCTAAACTCAAAGTACTTGGGTAAATGGGTACACAGGGTACATGTACTTATTTTCTACCTCTGCTAATTCCTCAAATCAAATACCCAAACGGACAAAAGCAGCCGTGTGTGTTTGCCTCAGTCACACTTCACCTTGTTCACAGAGCTCAGATTTCAAATCGCAAACCATGATCTGCACCACCAAAATATACAGTCTGATAGGTAATATTGAAACCATCCATAACACCTCATAAGGCTTTCCTCTGGGCTACTTCATCATGTTGGCTCCTTCCAGTAACATGGTGCCTCCACAGCTATAGCCTTGGGTGATAAATAATTACTTGTAAGGGCCTTGACTTTTCTTGTGGCGTGTTTGCACGCTGTTCCTTCACTCAGCACTACGGCACTCCAACACCGTCAATTATTAACAAGCTCCTTTCTGTGTGTTTTGTTGTGTACTGAAGCCAGATCGAGGCTGCGGTAGATGATGTTGTCATGGAATTTGTGATCTCACAGAAAAAGTGTTAGTTTGCATGTATGAATGTGGCTTGACAGATAATATGAATGTGGGCACGTGTGTGAGCAGTATTCAAGTTACTCAATTCAATTAGTACCAACTGCAATGATGAAAAACCCCAAAACTGGAATTACAAGGTTTTCTCACCCCACATTGTGGAAAAACTTCATATTTCTAATGAAAACTCAGCAGTGATGAATGATGAATGGATGGATGGATGGATGGATGGATGGATGGATGATATTAAATAATAAAAATCCCCACTAAAATTCCTTAAAATGCAAAGTTTGGGGATTTTCATACTTACTTAATGTCACAATCTGCTTGGATTTTGATTTATCACTTCCTGTTTTATTTTGTAGACTTCTGCTTCATGCTGTTCAGTTATGTTTGCTTTGGCTCTTTTAGTTTCCCGCCAGTTTTCTGCATCACCTGTGTTCTATCAGCTGATAACTTACCTCAGTATATATACAGTCCATGTTCTTTGCTTGATAGTCTTGTTTCCTGATCAGCTTGTGTTGTCATGTGCTTATATTCCTCAAGTTCCTGCCTTTGTTTGATGGTTTGGTTCTCTTATCTTTGTCATTGCCTGATATAGATTATCTGCCTGGTTACTGTAAGTTCACTTTCTCATTCTGCCTTGTATTTCACCTGCACTCAAGTTAAAGACTGTCTTCACATGCATCTTTCTGTCTGAACCTGCATTTGAGTCCTCACCCCTGAACCACTCCTGACAGCTTAATACATGAAATTACCTTAAATTTCTACTTCAGAACAATGCCTGAGTACATGTACTTTGTTACTGTCCACCTCTGTGTGATTGGCATAAATCGGTGTAGATTATGCTATTATAAATTGATTTATGCTCCATTGGCTTTGCTGCATATGGTCAATTAAGCAAGAATCATGTACATTTAGTGAACAACAGCATCCTGGTAGTTCGATCCAAGTATATGTCGTACTGCACATTTTTGCCTTAATTTCAGAATCGGAGCATAGTGTGCATGTAAATGTATTTAGTGTTGTTTTTGGTAGGAGAATGGATGAAGAAGGTGAGGAAAAGTGTAAAGTAGTTGGCAAGTTTCTTAGCAACAATGAACCTGCATGTGTTTGTGTGTCTGTGCCTTCCAGCGCGATGGGCCAACATCTGTAATGAGTGGGAGATAAACAGCGGTGAGTTCTCATTTATTCATAAGGCAAACAAACTGTGCAGTGAATGGGAATAAGCGTATGATGATTTATTTAGAGCTGTTTGTTTCAAGCCTCACAGGCTAATTTCAACTGTCCCCCTCTTTCTCTCATTATACCCTTTTTATGATCTTCTAGAAATAAAAGTATATGCACTGCCTCACCTTCCTGTCAGGGTTAACGTACACGGTGTTGAGAAATTATCTTTGTAAAAAATAACCCAAGAAATCACTGAAAAATGTCTCATAAAGAACAAACAAGAAAATGTGAGGGAGTGCTCGGTCATGCATATTTCTGATTGTGTGACTGTGTTGCAGCATGGAGTGGCAGGGCCGGCAGATCCTTAGACTAAAAGAACAAGCCTCTCCTCTCTTATTCCAGCTCTACCCACAGATGATCCGGCCTTCTTGTTTTGGAGTCCTGTCACCCTGCTTTTCATCCACGGGAAGGAAAATTTGAGCTTAACACGAATCCATCTTTAATCATGTGTCAAGATCAATTATCACCCTTTGAAAAGCAGCAGTGCTTTGAAGAAGGCTCTCCTAAGGAAAGATGCGTGAAAACTTCGAAGTCAAAACACACATGTCTGGAAAGAGTCCTACTCCCAGACAATCTTAATTGCTAATTTTGTGTGTTGTCTGCTGTACTTGGGTCACAGAAGTGACAGTTCAAAGAGCGGTCTGTCTTTTTATTACTAGCATGCAAGCCATTGGTGAAATGCCTTTTCATCACGAACAAACAATTGGTCATTTTCATGAGAATGTCTTTAAACTTAAAACCAACAGTTTTTCTGCAGTGTAGCTAAACATTTCTCTCTTTACATCTTTTGCAGGCCACAATCCCTCTATTCTGTCACATTGAAGCAAATCTACAATGTGGAAGCTGTTGGCCCAAAATGAATGTAGAGATTCATTAGAATGTGAATCCTCTACATAAGAGGTACATAAGAAGATAGTCTGCAGGCACTTTATATGTGATACGTAATGCTGATTTTCTGAGGAGATGCAGTGTTTGTTGTTAAATGTGTGATATACTCTACAGTATGTTCAATGTATGGTACATTTGTTCACCTGCCTGCAGGCTAAGGATTAAACACAGGTATCTTGCATCTGGCCACAGTATATCAGATAAGACTTCAAATTGTGCTTTGAAGTTTTAAGATTTCTCTTTAAGATACACGGTCCACGATAAAACAAACTTGGAACTGAAAGTGCGACTCAGTCCTCCCTTTGGCTGTTTTGATTAAGGCTGTGCGTGGAGCGTGCCTGGTGGAGATATTTGCTCAGACTAGGCCAGGGATTAAGGGCTTCTCCTCTGAGATCCAGTAAAAACAGAGGTCTGATCCCCTCCGTGTCCCACCGCAGGGCAGGGGTGGGTGACGGCTGTGTTTGTGTGTGATGGACCGCTCTGGATCAGTGCGTGTGTCAGTGACTGAATGATTTTGCATGTGTTTTATACAGTGTGAAGCCATGTTTGCATGTGATATAAGTGTGTGATTAGAATCAAAGATGTTGAGTGTATATCTGGGTGTGTTCTGTCTTATTCAGAGAAATCTCTCTAATCCCTTGACTTCATCATTTTAAATGGCCTATACAATGCTCAAGGCTCTTCACATGCAAGCACACACACACATGCGGAACCTTGTTTTTTGTAAGTGCTGGTGGGTATTGAACCGCTTTTGAGTATGTAATGTGCTATATTTGTGTGCAAAGACAGACTTATGTATGTGTGTGTAGAAAGAGGGTCTGTGACTGGAGGTTTTGGAGGCTCGAGTTCAGAGGTGGAGGCAAACTAATCGTGCACAGGTGACCCCACACAGGTGCTTCTGAGCACTAGCTGCTGCCTTAGAAAAACATGCATGCATCAACCATACATGCGTGTGCTTGCATGAGTGCTATAACGAGAGTGAAGCCAAATCGTCGGATTGAATAAAAGCAGCATTAAAGGGCAAAAATAAGAGGCGAAGAAAGAGAGGATCAAAAAGATTTGAGAGACTACCAGAAATTCCTGTCTTTCTGCAGCAGCTCGCCCCACCCTTACAAAACCACCACATGCGGTCAGCCGTTTTTCAATAGACAGACTTCAAGTTCTCTCCAGGTCCACACCACTGATATTGAGCTGAATGCTCTCTGACAGGGGTGGTCCATAGGCGCTGTCCCGCAGCAGATGTTGCCGTTTCATTTTCTCTTTCATACTTAGCTACCCTTCAGAGAATTGAGCGGGGAAGACAAAAACTGTCTCTGTTTATTACTTTGACAAACCTTCACTGAAAAGGCCCCACTGACCCACTCAGGAAGAAATAACAAGCAAATTGCACTAGTCAACAAATGAACATCAGCATCTCCTTCCTCCCTCTGCTGCCTGTCGGTATAGGTTATTAGAGTCACAACATAATTTCAACACACTGACAATCAGCAGGAAGACGCTTCACAAATTTGTAGCATTTCAACAGATTTTCTCCTCATCATGGCTGCTAAGTGCCTGCCAGTATGACAGGTTGAATCCATTTATTCAACTCAATCAGTAGAGCAGGAGGAAAAGGCTAAAAGGAAAAACACGCAGGTGCAGGAGGAGAGAAGTGACAGAATCTGGGGAGAAATCAAATTTGAGGGCTAGAAACATTTACAAGATGTAACGATTTCGACCCTGTTATGCAAACACATTAGCAAATTCTAATTGGATTCCTAGAAAAACACAGCACTGATTCTTTGAGGACACTGAGAGCCAAAATAAAGCTTTGGATCCTCCTTTGACATTCTGCCCTGCAAGCTGGACAGAGATAAACAGAGATGATATGTGAAGGTGAAAAAATAGAGATAAGAAAACAGGCAGGAAGTGTTGTAGAGTAAGTAAATCGGCTCTTATCCTCTGAACATCATTCACACCTTGGGTCAGGTGACTCTTGGGGTCACATGACAGTCATGTGAGAGTTGCTGGAAATTGTTAGAGTCAGGGATTGGTGATGTAAACTGCTCAGTTATGTTTGGACAGCAATGTAAGTTGGTGATAAGTGGTTGCACCTAGCTCCTCTGTTTAGGGATGTTAAAAAAAAAAAAAAAANAAAAAAAAAAAAAAAAGAACGAAAAGGGCTGGGCTGCAACACTTATACCCTGACTCTCACCCCCATGAATGCCAGGATTTGCTCCAGCCCCCACAACCCTACACATGGCATGGAGAATAGATGGATGGACATTAATTTTTGTGGACTTCAAGTTCTCTCCAGGGCCAACTGCCATGAGAGATGTAAAAAAAAAAATACAGTATATAATATGTAAAGGCCTGTCTCAAAATATTTGCATATAGCATCTTTTATTCAAATGACTCTAAAAAAATCCTACAACTTTAAATTAAGTAACTAACAACACAGTTAGATTGATAACATACAGATTTTCATAAAAAAAAAAAAAAATTAAAGGAAATCAGGTTTAGATGGTTTTCAGTTGCCACAGCTTATGTGTTGTGGCAACATTCAGTTGCCACAACACATAAGTTTCCTGTAGTCTATGGAAAATTAGATCCTCTAGTTGGCAGAAAGTATGTACCAGAACCATTACAATAACCACAAAAAAAAGGGTTAAATGGTTTGTGCTGCAAACACTATTTTTATATTCTGTCTTCCACCTGGATTTTTATATTACAGATATTTGAACTTTGATTTTCACCTATTTTTAATATTTAAAATAAACACTGAAAACTTCCCCTTTTTGGGGGGAATTAAAACTAAAAAAAAACCTGACAAGCTCTGAGCGTCACACACACACACACAAACAAAATAATATTAGGTGCTCACATAAAAAAAAAACAAAACAGAATATGTTGCTTTTTTGAGGCACATCTGCTTTTAGAAAGTTTCTCGTGATAGAAGCGAGAGAAATTAGGAACAGTTAGTCATTGTTCTCATGCTCTCTGGTTTAAAAGAGACTTCCTTACACATGTTGCCTAAAGGCAAGGAAGGCCAGTGACATCAAGTGTATTCAATTCACAAGAAGGCATGTTGAGGAAATTTGAGTCCTGCTTTGGGTCGACCCTCTGGAGGTCTGTTCCCTACACCGGAGTCGCTGCTGCTTGAATAACAGCGAGTGCTATCTTTGCCCTGTAACTTCATTAAGTGAAGGTGGGGGAACAACGTTCGCAATAACAAACTGACAGTGCTGGAACTGAAAACTAAGTGGAAACAAGTGTGTGAATTTGGAAGACCAGAAATTAATGAGGATAACATGAGTTTAGATCAGAATATAAAACAAATCTCTAATACATACGTCTTGTTTCTCAAATAAATACATTTCAAAAATACATATTTTTTTTTTTTTTTNTTTTTTTTTTTTTTATCTTTTCTAAATCTTTTGGAAGAAAATGTTAAACTTGGGAGGCAGCTATGTATGTTTAAAATATGGCATCAAATAACTTAGTATTAATGGCTTTTATCCAAAACCTCTGGGCAAAGTGTGTTTTAATTGATTTTTCTTCAGAAACACTGCATAATATAACTTCTGTCAAACAGAAAAATACACGTTCTCCTGACAGGGCAGGGAGAAACATATGATACAACTCAATGCTTTCTCAATAACATCTTGTGCGAAATTGCATTTGAGGCATCTCTCATGATGAAAAATGTAACAGTAAAATATTGCATATCTGAGGGAAGATTTGGCCTCATTCTCTTCGGTCACAGACACGTTTTAGTGCTGTGGCTGATTCAGGCCATATTTCTGCCAGTCATCGATTTCACTGAGAAAAAGTCAGTCTTCCCAGCCAAAAATCTGCCCTGTCATCTGATAGAACTTCATGTTGAAGGGACGGTAGAAGTCTCGTAGCCTCTGGACCACCTTAGGGTCAATGTTTGGGTGCGTCCGCCCTTTGGTTTTGCCCAGGCAGTGGGGTTTGCTGCTACCCTCNTAGGGTCAATGTTTGGGTGCGTCCGCCCTTTGGTTTTGCCCAGGCAGTGGGGTTTGCTGCTACCCTCTGCCTTTTTGAGACATGGGAACCCCTTGGTCTGATTGAAGTAAAAGTGTTTGTCTGTGATGATCCTCTTGAGACCCAGAAAGTCCTGCACCCGGCCCAGCTCTCCAGCTGGGTCGCTTATCAGCCGTTCGCCGCTCACAAACAGGATCTGATCCATGGGGAAATACTGAAGCCAGTTGTCTAGGTGCTTGGCATAGATGCCGATCTGGATTGCACTCCACGAGGTGTCAATGAGCCCCGTAGTCCTGTTTTTAAAGGTGAGACTCTCAAAGGAGGGAATGTCAGGCTTCTTAGACAGAGTCTGCGTGTAATCTGAGATAGCTCTGGTGACAGGATCCCTCACCACCACAATCAGCTTGGTGTCCCNGTCTGCGTGTAATCTGAGATAGCTCTGGTGACAGGATCCCTCACCACCACAATCAGCTTGGTGTCCCAGGACATGGTGGAGATTCTGGCTGGAGCCTCTCTGGTCACAAAGTAGCTGGGAGTTTTTTCCATGGTAATCTGGCCCTCCAAGGTCTTTGGCATCAGCTCCCTGAGAAAAGTAGAGTAAAGAGAAAAAACAAAAAAGGAAATGAGAAATTTGTTTGAACTACAGTCCTGACTGAAACATGCTGATTCACTCTCAGTACAAATGCCCTTATTACAATAAACACTACAGCTGGATGAACTCGGGCTATGTCATCAAAAATTTAAGAATCCAATCAATCAAGAATAACACTTGAAACAGCTTGGTTGTAGTAGTTTATTTATTTGATCTCTATCTGATGTCTTTTCCCTCTAAGGTCAATTAACTGCCAAGAGGCGTGTATTCAGATGCTTCATCAAGTACTCTTCAATGTAGCCTAAGGGTTTATGAAATTAAAAGAGGTGTTCTCCTGGGTGCATTTGAAAAAGGGGAATTATTTTCACACCATATGAGAGTAGAATGTCGATCTCTACCCTTACTATGGATTTGCTGGTTATAAAATATTGATACTTGAGCTGACTAGACCCCTCAGCATAATTGATCACCTTCCTGTCTTTCATCACTTGCAACAATTGGTGGAACGACATCAAAAAACTATTTCAACGCTGCAATTCCCCACTGCAAGGGTGTAACATTGTATTTACTTGATACATGATTTGGAAAATTAGGTGACATAAACAGTTCGACTTGAGCAGTCCGGACACAGTGAAGTCAGAACTCAGTCTGATACTATAAACGTGCTCACCTCTATGAAATTGAATCCTGGTGATGAAAAGTACACCCATAAACCCCACTTCAAATATTTACGGCAACACAATTCAGCTAGAGAAACCACAAACTGTAACATTTGTCGGTGCATTTTCCATCCATCTATTCTTAATACCTAGGATTTACTCTGGACAGTTCACCAGTCTAACACAAGAACATTCTGTTTGGTAAAACTGCTTCTTGTGTGCTTGAGTCCTTTTTTTGTCACTTAGAAAAGTTCATAGCAGCTAATCCATTCAGCCATGTCTCTCACTTCTCTTTCTCCTCTTTCCTTTGGCCTGAGCACCTTCAGGAAGGCGACCTTAAGCAAAGCGAGTAAAAGCACCCCATGAATGATTAACGTGTCCTCCCTCTGCCATTTAGAGCCTCTGCAGAATGCAGCTTTAAAATTCAACAAAGTACAGAATGCAACAGTTAATTATTCATCTGTTTGGCTGGTGCTGCTTAAAGCAAGGACTGCCGCTGACAAAGTGGTCCAGGCTGCTCCCAGGGTAGATGCAGTTTGCTGCCCATGACACTACTGGGACCCTATAGACGGAGGATCTCAGACCTTTTGCAGATGTGGAGATGGAACAAGACTCAATTGAGTTGTTGTTTATAGGAATACTTAACACAGTAGTGCAGGACTCACACCAACTCAGTGAAACAGCTTCTTCCTGCCACCAAGCCTCTTACTGATGGGCACCATTTTCTGCCTTGCAAATAGGCTGGTAAACAATCATGCTCTGTTTAACATACACAGAAGTAAATGAGACGGAGGACACAGATCTTTTCTGAGGCCAAGCTTTACACACGCTTTCTAAAAAAAACAGCAGCTGTTAGGATGAATGTAACAGCTGGTTTCACCGATGGCCTTGTGCCGTATCAGTCAACACTCAACAATGTCTTTCCACTCCAGAAGTTGCAAAATTAAAGATACAACTTTCTGCTGGGATGGTTATTTTTAGGTTAGACGTGTAACTTAATCAGTCTGAAAGCAGCCATCTTATGTTGGTTTGTGTTTAACAACAGTTATTGGTTGAGGTCAGTGCAGGTTTTAAGTGAATTTCTAAAAATAAGTGCAAAATAAAATACAAAACTGTGTATTTCCATCAACTAGTGACAATTAGATTTCATTAGATTTCATAGTTATTAGAGCATAAACTCTGGTAGCTCATGACCTTTTTATTGTATTTTATTGAATACTTCAGCTTTTTGGGGGAAATTTCAACAAAAGAGTTTTAATGCACATTTCAAAACATGCATTAAATAATGTGAAATGAAACCTGCTTTTTGAAGTGAAATAGATCTAAAAGCCATGGGTGAAGCAGTGCTGTGTGTCCGTTTATTTCAAATGTTATGGGCAAAGTCAACAAATGCCTCCAGTCTTTGGCTGAGAATTCTAAGTGGATCTAATCAGTAAGCCACAGACCACAAGGTCAGGACACGGGGAGACACAGGAAGCCATCGATAAGAGCAAGAGCAGTAACACAGGTGTGATAATGTTCGGACAGCAGCCAGTAACATTGACCGCCACCACAACCTCCGTGCTCTCAGTATCTGTGACCTCTATTACAGCTGTCCTGGGAGGAAAAAGAACAAGTTCCCTTCCTCTTATATTAGCTCTGAACCACTGCCTGGGTAGCATGAACTCAAAGTCCAGAGTGAGACTGCATGGTGCTGTAAAACAAACCCAGGTCACAAATCCATCTGAGACTGCAACAAAGCTGACTTATCAATAATAAAGCACATAGAGACTAATTATTGATAAACAGGGATCCCAGATGCTGTCATGCAGGTTGTCTTCCTGCATATTGACGGGATGGGCTTTGGAAGCACAGGGCTTTTGGGTGTTACTGAAACAACCCAAATACACCATAAATTTATGATGCAAAAGACAATATTATTGTGTTATAAAAAAAAGAAATGAGCTTGTTCTAAAGGAAGCATCCATATTTGATAGAATACATCAGTGTGGTATGGTCTGCATGCTTACGGTGGTGTGGTGTTGCAAGGCAAGGCCATGCTAGGGGAATTTTTAGGGTCAGTGAGGAGTGTGTGTGTGTGTTCAAATGTGCATGTTTATATGGTCAGATTGATATACAGTCAATAGAAATGACACTGGTTAAAGTTCATCTTTTTCTGAAAACTAGGAAATTGAAATTTAAACATGCACTCTTGTGTCATGTGAACAAAAAGCTTTGGGTGTTTTGGATGGGTAAGACAACAGAGTGCTTGGTGTTACAGTATGTGAATAACACAGGAGTATTTCTTTCCATTCTGCAGCAGAAGCTTAAAGTTCTTCCCAATGAAACTTTATTGGCAGGGTAGGTGATGTAACAGAAGTCAAACCTTCCAAGTGTCTGAGATTTACTGCAGTTCCAGATTCTGCTTTGATGTCTTCATCATGCTGCTAAAATACGACTCCCGAAGCACACTGATCCATGAAACACAGGCAGCAGGATCCACTCATGAAACATACACAGATCTGAAGCCAAATAAGAAACAGCTCATGAACCCAAGTCTTTCTTTAAATCAAATTCATTGCTTTGGCATGAAGAAAACAAAAATTTCTTTAAGATGAGTAAGAAATGTATAACATAGTAAACAAATAGCCAAGGATTGGGTACATGACAGAATACAGTACATGTACTTTGGTCTTCCATATGGAACTAACTAAGCGGAATAGGATGCCAGGATTCATTCAAGCAACTCTATTCCCTATTAAAACAAAATTCCAGTGGACACAGTAACAGTGCAATACATCACTCAATGTGTTCATTGTAGACGTCTATAAAATAGCCACTTTGGAATAAAGCGCCTGATGCATCACTTCTTTCGTTTCCCCACTGCTCACATTTCACTCACAAAACTAACTTTGTCTTCATATACAGGCAGTGACTCACGTCTGCCTGTTATATAAATGCCTAAAGAGGTGCACGCAAATGCACCATAAGGTCTTATTTACTGCAAATAGAGTGCACACACAATATGACAGTATGACATATGAATCAGGAAGAAGTAAAAAACTAACAAGCGATCAGCTCAGAATAGGTCATTTCCTGGTGTTATCTTAGAAAGAGCTTGGATCAGTGCCAGTATCTGTCAATTGACGAGAGTTGTAAAGACAAAGAAGCAAGTGGGCATGTCCACTTCTCCCCCACAAGCCTTTGATTCATTTTTCCCCTTCCAGCAGGGAGCCCTGGCAGGCATAAATACACTCCCACAGTGTTCCCCTGCCACTACCACCAGATAATAATCTTGTAATTGGCTCAATATTTCTGCTGTTTNAGTGTTCCCCTGCCACTACCACCAGATAATAATCTTGTAATTGGCTCAATATTTCTGCTGTTTGCAGGCGTAGTAAGGGCCAGCACTGCTCTCGGTGGCTTGGACTCACCAGATATTTTCCAGGTCAGCGGATGTTAGCAGAGGTCAAAGAGAGAGGGAAGGAGGAGGAGGANTGATTTAGAGTAATGGCCGCTGTGTGAAGGGAAGGCCCACTCCTGCTTTACTGCTCTGTCAACCTTCTGCAACAACACAGCACTTTACCTGCCCCGTGGGCCACAATCACCAGCAGAGCTGCTATACATAACGCCATGCAGGTGTAGGGACATAAGGAAATGATGTGAGAATGCTAGCCTGTAACAATCTCATATCATGTAATGCAATATGGAAGATATAATCTTATTAATATTTCTTGTTTTTTGCATATCTGCTATTATACACTGATACTGCTGCATCTGTCATAAACTGATATCAGCCGATAAAATCATTTTGCCAATATAATGGACAGACTGTAATATTTTTGGCTGATGCTGGCTGGTGACATCCAGGCATTTATCATTCAGGGATTACAGATGTGAGCTGCACAGAAACATGCGCTCTTGATCAGGATAAGCGTCCATTCTATGACTTTAACAGTCTCAATCCCCCAGGATCAGTCTGCATGACCTTTTCATCCACTGCATTTATAATCCTCACGCGCTCTTTCACCCTTGCTTTCCTACCTGCACTTTATCGCTCTACATCCTCCTCCTCCTCCTCCTGATAGTTAAGTACCTCCAATATGGCTGCACAGCATTAATGCTCTCTAGATTGCACAGCCTCCATACATGGGCTTTCCTTGGTAGCCTTGAGTTATCTTACATTCTCTGTGATCAGAACATTAAGAGATAAACCATGCACTGTTAAGGACATGCAGGAGTTTGTTCCACTCAAAGTTTACAGCAGGTGAGAAAGAACTAAGCAGTTATATGACCTGCTGGGTTTGAGGGCTCACTATTTTACACTTTAATTGATTTTTCTACTAACCGTTAAGGGTGTGTATGTAACTAATGGGTCCAATAAATACATTGATGTCCACCCTGTGATGACAGGGTTGAGGTCAAAATGTAGCTTTAAAAGCTTTAAAATAAACAGCTAATTGTTTATTTTCATGTAAATGTCACTTTGAGTTAATGGAATTGGAAATTATCTAAGATATATTCATGGAAATAGTGGGTGGAACTGGAGTTCTGCATGGGAACTGTTGGCGATATGCAATTTTGAGAGATACTAGATAAGTGAATCATCTATTTTTGAAATGGCAACAAGAAGAACTAATGTTTTTCTCTGAGAAATGGCAAGGTTTGATGTATAAAATAGATGCAGAAAAAGAACCCTACTCCACACAGGAAACATAATAATGTCATCACTGTTAAAAAACAAACAAAAAAAGAAATCTTGAAAAGTGCCATTGTCAGATGGATGATGCAGGTTTCAAATTAAACAGAATGATGTGAATGATTTCAAAAGTCAGAAGCAGAGGAGGAGGAGGAGGTATGTTGTAATGGCTATAGGTTGTATAGCCCATCCTCAGCCATGCACTCAGGTTTATACTTAACTGCTGTGGTGTGTGTGTGTGTGTGTGTGTGTGTGTGTGTGTGTGTGTGTGTGTGTGTGTGGTGTCTTCTGCTGTACACACGGGAAAAGAACATACAAACCCTGAACTGTAAGTACAAAGAAGGAAAGCTATGCCACAGCACAAGATGATAGTACAGAAAATCAACATGGGAAACATGGAACAGTCCATTCCTTGATACTGAAACAAAACGAGATTTGGCTATATACTTGCTAGTAAAGGCTTTCAAACACACATTTCTAACATCAAACAAAAGGTTTGAAAAATCAGTGCTGGCTTCTTGCCATTGCAACAGGGAAATCTATATGTCTGCCAACACTTGAAAAATCTCTTTTTGTCTAAAGAACTCATAAATAATTTCTGGAAAAGAAAACAATTCTGCCCTATAAAATCTGTTCGTAGATGAAAATTGATTATAAATGGAGTACTGGAATACTATTCATACAATGAGGGTATTTTTCATCAAATCTTGTAAAAAAAAAAAATCTCCATGCTGGACATTTCCCTTTACTGTCTTTTTTCCCTCTCCNCCTTTTTTTTTTTTTGCTTCCATATAACAAGCACTGTGCAATTTGGTAAAACATTTATAGAGTTAGCTTTGCAGCATGTTCTTATAAATTTATCAGGAGTGTTTTTAGTGGAATATTGCTTTTTCCTCGTGCTGAGTGTGGGTCTCAGGTTTATTGCGTAATGGGAAAAATAAGCTTTATCTTTGTGGCAACTTGGTTGTGCATTATTTACCCTTTCTGACTGTGGTAAGAAGGGTGACAGAGGGGGGTGAAGAGGCTGCGGGGATAAACTCANACCCTTTCTGACTGTGGTAAGAAGGGTGACAGAGGGGGGTGAAGAGGCTGCGGGGATAAACTCAAGCCATCTGAGAACTCAAAGCCTTCGAGACTCTGACTAGCTTAGTCCACACACTCACAGCTCCAGAATGCATATCAGAGGTGGCGGGAGGAGTGGAGTGGGTGAGCCGGGTGAGAGTGAGGAGGGAGATAGAGAGAGAGGAAGAAATAAAAGAGACATATGGACAAAAATACTTTATTTTAACCTGGAATTTCATGTGATTTCTCCTTTGTTTTAATTGATTACTGAAGAGGATTTTGGGTGGCCAAATTGACAATCAGTTGCCTTATACACAATATTAGCCTAATTTATCATGTGTCCTACTAAATATCTCAGAAATAGGTTAATAGGATAAATTGTTTTGGGACACAAAACCAGTTTCCCTCTAGAGTTTCATTCATTTTAGGAAGTGTAAAAACTGCAGTCCAGAAAATTTGTCTTAGGGTCTTGTATGCAGCCTGGTTGCTTTCACAGAATTTCACTGTGCTCTAGTTGTCTTAAACTTTGTTAAGAATGTAATCGTGACTATATATTGGGCCTTGAGAAGCATTTCCAGTTACAATGCATCTCAATGCATCTCTCTGGGTGTCTGAGCAATTAAAAAATTATCTGTCCAAATGTGCCTTGGGTGCATTTACACCTGGATTTTAATGTGGCTAGGTGTGATTATATTGCCATCTTATGATATGAGGTGCATTTCAATGCACAGATGTACACATAATAAGAACCTGTGTGCAACTCATTTGGGATGTGGAACTCATAACTACATGAGTTCTCAGCATAGATGAGTCTATTTTTGCATTTACTGATTTATATTCATAAACCAAATCAGTATAAGGCCCAAACACTGAACAGAGCTGAAAAAGGAGCATGTATACTGCCTCTACTGTCAGCACATGGGGTGTGTGTGTGTGTACTCTGAGAAGGTTCTTGACACAGCATGCACATTACTTTTTCATATTTTTCTGACCCACTTGTTCAGAGTAACATGCAGTTTCAGACAGAGCATTGTAGCGATGTAGCTTCAATGGGATTCAGTGGGATCGGCTTTGGCAACAGCTCTTTTTCTAGGAGCTCTTTTTCTTCCTGCCAAGTCAGTTTTTAGGGTCTCAGCAGCTTGTGGGAGATAAGACACTTAAAACTTGAGTTTTAATACCGTAGCTCATTTTGTATTGTTTCTTGAATTTTTGCTCACATACTGGAAGTGGTTTCATTTGGAAGATTCAAGTGGTCTTTTAATTAGCTTCATTACTCAAGGTCTGTACTTTCTGGTATTGAAATAATTTGAGAGAAGGAAAGTCACAGAGAACCATTTAATTCAAACGGAAACCTTTTCAATGGGTATTTGTATTCCACATTTAAGATTGACTTGAATAAAACAATGAAAAGGCCTGTGCCAAAAGCATGAGAGCATAATTAAATGTGAATGTGTTCAGAGCCAAATGGAAAGCTTTGAGGGCACTGCTCTGCGATAATTACCCATGACAAAAGGCTAAGGCTTTTGTCTTGGGTCCATTGCCATGGTGATTTTCAAGCTAATGAAACTTTCAATATAAACAGTTCAGTCTTTTCTGAATATACCTTATGAACTGTCACTAAAGAGATATTTATTTTGAGCCACATTTCTGCTGCTGTAGATCTGTGTGCTGCTGTGTTTTGGGAGAAAAAAAGAACACCTATAATATGACAGCTCAGAAAAAAAAAAAGTTGTGATTTATAAATAAAAGGGCTAAAGTCTGGTAGCTAAAGCCAAATTTTAGGGGCTTATTGTGAATTTCTAAGAACAAGGAGACAATCCCATCCACCCGTTCTCTTTATGGACGGTGAGACACACTTGCACTCACATTCCTGAACATTTCTCTCGCTCATTGATATCGATTTTGTTATCCCATTTGACATGTGCTTTTTTAATTGGGGTGAAAACATCCAAATAAGCTCAGCCTCAAGTATGGCAGTGCACTGTACTTTAATTCCTCTTCCTAAAGATTTTTATTTTTTATTTATTTATTTTTTTTAGATCTTTAATCAAGAAACAGCTCCCCGAGCACATAATGGTGTTTTTAGAGGCTCTGTTGAAGAAACAAACAGACTAAATAATTTGAGCTCCAATTTTCTGGCATGATTGAAATTATTGTTGTAATTTGAGTTGCTCTTCTACTTTGGCCGATCTATGACAAAGTTCTAGAACAGCAATAATCATAAGCCAATACGAGTGTGCAGTCCTTGCTGCTCACGTATTCCCAGCCATTCTCTCCTCCACATTCTGACTTTCTTGCACTTTTCATTATTTTTTCTGCACACACACTACTTGAATGGCAAGTTGTTGTTTGGGTCCATATTGGCAAAAATCATAGTGATGTCTTTTGAGTTTTAACTTCTTGTGTGTAATTTCACAATTGAGGACTTCAGACACTGGTCATCTTCATTGGTCAGGTGGAAGAGCTTGTAATTTGTGCACCTTGTCTGTGCTCAGTTGTGTAGTTTGTGCAACACAGTGTCATCACAAGACATACAATTACAGGAAAGGTTGTTGTTTTCTGAAGTTGTGTAGTCTGATCTTGGCATAGCTGACAGTAGTGTATTGTTGCAGCTACAAATCTATTCACAAACACAACAATACGCAATTAATCATACAACCGCATGCATATCTGTTACCATATTACGTTAAAACCAGTATAATTCTTTATGTCAGGGTAGCATATATCCTTATCAAGCTTTGCTCCATTAACCTACCCTGCTATAAACACCCTGAGACAGTTAGGCCAATGACAAATCACAGCTTATTTCAAACTCTGGCATATCTACAATCAACAATACTTAGCCACTTTTAATCCTAAGTAGTTTCAGTTTTCCCCCTGCATCTGTTTTCCATTACAACAGAGACACAGCAGCAGGACTCGCTTGTGTTTTCCCATCACAGTCGGCTAACATCCAGAAGGGAGCTGCTGTAAAAATGAATGAATTAGTGTCACAGTTGCTTATTTGAAGGACCATGTAAGAAGATTTCACTGCCATTTGTAATTTACACTAACAAGAGGTGAGGAGGGAAGGGTAGTCCGACGATTCATCTTTACCACATCAAAAACAAAAGGAAAAAAAAATCAATATTTGTATGTTGTGTTTATCAGTTGCTATGAAATCTTATGTCTAGACCAAATTCAAAGAAATGAGGAAAAAGGATGGTTTGAAGAAGTGGGAATAATGAAGGACTGGGTGTGGTGGTTGAATGTCATATATGTTATTCACATCATTTTAACCACAAAGTGAATAAAAAAGATTATGGAAATCATGTGCATCCAGGAAACCATAAATAAGATTCAGAAAATCTGCTTTGATATGTCCACCTTACATCCACAATACAGGTAAGATTATGATAATTTACATCAGTGTAACTCTAACCACCCCTCCACATGCACAAAGTAAGAGCTTGACAGTTAAAAAGCCCACACTCCTTTTGCTGGCTTATTTTTGAGAGCTTTGACTGTAAACCGCCTGGGATGTTCTAAAATAGAACAACTTCTATTATTCTATTCAAAGCGAGAGCATATAGACATGCCAAAATTAGTCAGGCAGCATCTTAGCTTAGCAGAGGTGGGATAGAGGGGCGAGCATAAAATTCTCCTCCATGGGAATTCAGAACAGCATTGGGGTTCACCCTCATTTCTTTCTGTCTCAAGTCAGTAAAAAAGAAAAAAAAAACAGTAAAAAAATAATTTCTGTATGAAATTTGATATTTGTAACAAAATGAAACCAAAATATTTGACAGTTAACTTTAGTTTTGTAATAAATTCCAGACTGCAACATTACCTAGCCCAGTGTAAGTTAATGTGCTGTAGACTGAAGAGGAAAAAGAAAAGAAAGATGGACGGTGTGAGACACTAGGAGAGCTGAATGCTGGGAAGGCTGAGGATAAAAGTCAAGCATCAGGCGGACAGAATTGTAGGGGGTATAAAAGTGATTACACTGTCTCCATGCTGTCCTCCTCTGTCTGCTGCCTCCCTCTCCTTCTCTCACCCACTTTTCCTCTTTTTCTATTCACATTATTCTCATTCCTTACCTTTCTTCTTATCTTTCTTCCTGTCCCTTGCTGCGTCTTTCTCTCATCACTCTGTTCCTTTCATTTTCTAACTCAGAGTACAAAGTGCCTGGCACATCACATTGTTTCCCTCATCTTTGTGCC
Source organism: Lucifuga dentata (assembly GCA_014773175.1). Taxonomy (NCBI): domain Eukaryota; kingdom Metazoa; phylum Chordata; class Actinopteri; order Ophidiiformes; family Bythitidae; genus Lucifuga; species Lucifuga dentata. The sequence goes on along the minus strand of VXCM01000234.1, from coordinate 23,830 downwards.
AAACCAGCAAAGCTCTCACCCTCTCCTTTTATGTGGTGGTAGGATGGTACAAAGAGGGGCAGAGATTAGTATGTATGAAAGCACCCTCTTATTGCTTCTTTCGGACAGAGCCAGATGTAGATTCTTTTTGCTTTTCTCACATCTAAGAGGCTTTGAATATTTAATTTTTTTCATCTCCTTAAATATCTGGAAGAACAAAATAATGACCTTGGTAATAACAAATTACCAAAATGATTTATGGTCACTGGGAATGATAGCGCATGCAGTGTTCTGAAGGCATGCAGGGAGGAGTCAGGGTTAAAGACATGGTCGAATGCACGATTTCCATTTTGTGTCTCTTGTATTATCCATTAAATACATAGCCTGGGGAAAATGGAAATCTTTGCAGCTTGTTTCTGTCGTGGTAGCAGTACTATGTGTAACAGACAGGTGATGCTGAGGCATGTGGAGTCACCATACTGTCGGCACTAGTTGCACAAGTCCATAGTGACTGGAAGCAGTGCCGGTGAGGTAAGATGGAGAAAAATTTCCACAGACCCCCCGGTGAGAAACCTGGAGGCCCCACTATGGCNAGGTAAGATGGAGAAAAATTTCCACAGACCCCCCGGTGAGAAACCTGGAGGCCCCACTATGGCTGAGCTTAACTGACCATTTGACAGGAAAACACCTCCTCTTCCTCCCCAGACTGCAGAGGTTGCCCATCTGGGTAGCTGTGAAAGTATTGATAGTTCAACAAAATATGAAGTGTAACTGAGAAGTGTAGCGTCTGAGGAGCTGCTGACAATGTGCTAATGTTTTAGCCTGTCAGCTCTCTTTGAGCAATGACGGATGGTTTTAGAAATAGAAAGTAATTACAGGGCAGAACCTCATTGTCGGGGTTAGGACAATACGCCTAATGTAGTTTTTTTTTTTTCTGCAAAAAAGACGCTCTGCTGGAAAGCGAGTGAGCACAGATGCAACTGACACAAACCACCAACCAAATGATGTAGAATAATTTGAAACATCAGCTCGGCTTTAGATCTTTCACTATACTTGAGCAAGCTCCTTTACTTTGATAATATATTGAGTGACGGAGAAGGGGGTGAAAGATTATTATATATGGCAAAAGTCATCACCTGATGTGTATTTTTCCCTCCTGCTACGATATCCAGATGCCTTGATTTCCTCGTCTCATTTCAAAAAAAAAAAAAAAAAANAAAAAAAAAAAAAAAAAAACCCTCCGCAATTCAAAGAGTTAAACCTTTCAACTGAGCTATCTGACTGATTGAAAGTCTCTATTACATGAATGACTATATATTAACAGTTACCTGCATGAGGGATGTTGCACTTCTCTCTTTTACGAGCAGGTCTGCGGTATATTTATGTATGGCATTACAGAGGCATGGCCCTTGCAGCTGTTTGTGCATATCAGTCCAATAATGAATGTTCTAATTCTCCACAGGCCTGCATGGTTCCTAAGCCAGAGCTATAACCAGATCTCATGTGAGCAGGTGATTGCACGTAGGCAACTCCTTGGCATATTGCCACAGAGATGGTAAATGAGGTGTTCAAGGGGGAGGGGACACAAGCTTGATGATTCATGTTATCAATCAGAGGGTTATTTTTCAATATTTCACATTGATGTAATCGTCCTAAAAACACATTAACATTGAGGGAGTACTCCGCAGAGAGATAATGGCTGGATATTTGCGCTGTTATTCAGTCAAACTCTGCCAGGCTTGAATGACGGATGTGCCTCACATACAGAGAGAAACCGAGGCGTGAATAAATATGGCCCATCCAAATCACAATTAGAAAATGAATAGTGTGTAAAGACAATCATGAGGATGAGCTGGGTATACATGATCATTCAGAAGAACACATTTACGGAGAAAAGAAGCAAACCAAAATGAAAGCCATATTAATTCCATTCATATTCATGACAACTGAATAGGCGCTATTATGAACCACTTTCAATCACATTTGCATTTACATGACGATCCTATATTGCAAATGTAAACCTATAGAATAAGCGGTGAAGTAAAAGTACAATGTGTGTGTTTGCTCTTGCGTAACAAATACATTTACAGAATGCGTATGCATGTTTCTCTGAATGTATTACCTGGTTGAGTGCACACATATGTTCACATTATGCCTGTCTATAGGTTGTGTGGTTATTTTGTACATTCACCTGGGGAGACTCCAAGGAGCTCTTATAAAGAGCCATTTTGCTATAATGTGCATCCAGGAGTTCATCAGGGAGAGCTAGAAACGCGCACTGGCACACCATGCCAGAAGTGAAAGCTTTGTGGGTGAGGGAAATCCCTCCTGCTGGATTTACGCCCTGCCAGAGCCGACCCTGTTAAAAGCCAGTTGGATACACGAAAGAGAAAAGAAACATAAGAGCAAAAACAGGCCAGTGAAAGAGAATATTGAGTGGAGCTGCTGGGCTGAGTGGAAAATAATATGATGTAATGAATGGTATGTCAGAAACAGACTGGCCCACAGCAGCCGTTGAGTTTGCGCATTAACGTGTGCCTGTGCTTATGCATACTGTATGTGTATGTGTATGTGTATGTGTATGTGTATGTGTGTAGGCCTCTCCAGTAGCTCTTGCATAGCATATACTGGGGCAAAGAAAACACAGAATCCTCAGTGGGGACCGCTATGGTACCGTGTAACCCTTTGATAATATGACCCTAATTACACACAGTTGTCTCAACAGGCCCATAAATCGATGTTTCTGGTGAATCCTAAACAACAAAATCAATACAAATGCATCTCAGTGGCCATGATGAGCATTTGGTTGAAGGCAAGGATTTTTTAATCAGCCACCAATTTGGCTTCCACCTATTACAACTCAGTAAATTGTAAAATGCATGTTAAGTTATGATAAGACAAAACATACTTTCTATCATGGAAAATGCATTCAATTGCAGCACAAGATATTTTTTTCAAAGTAAGGGAGAATAATATTTAGTTGTATTAAAAGGCCTTTTTTGCTACTTACTGTTGTGATGGGAAGTTATTAATGACTGTGGCATATAAAAGCTTAGATAGAGAGAGTCAATGTGAGGAAAGCACGACTCTAAATGTGTAGGAGCAACATGTAAACCGGTGGGGCCCTGAACTCTCATTTGTGTTAATCAAACTTCTCTAAATTGTTTGTGTAATGAAATTATGGTTGTCAGGGAGGCCTGGGAGACATCAATTAAGCAGATAAGCAAATGAAAATAAATCACTTTTTATCCACTGCTCAGCCGCCTGCCTGTGTGTCCGGTAAACACAGGAAAAACAGGAAGTGATTCTGTTCAGCGATTTGAGGGTCCATAAATCCCAGTGACAGCAATCAGACTCAGCGCTCTGTTCTTCCAGCTCTGGGAAAAAGTGGGAGAACATATTACTTCCTCTTTAGAACTCAAAAGGGAGGGGTCAGTAAACTTGGAATGTCATCAGTAAATGGACAGGTTTCCATTCAGATATTTAGTTTTAAGCAAACTCCCTCACAAATAAATAAATAAATTAATTAAAAAAAAAAAAAAAAAANAAAAAAAAAAAAAAAAAAACACTGGAAAAATTATAGCCATATCTGTGTGTGTGTGTTTTCAGCAATAAGTGAAGAGGGTGTGCCAATAACATTTTATATTTAAAACATTGCCAGTAACTACAGTACGTCATGACATTTTTGTTGCTGCTTCCCACCTACAATACCATGTCCTTTAATTAACAAATTTGTCCTAAACCACTGGGTCACATGGAAGCTGGTGTTATTTTTATTCAGTTTCTGGGCTTACTGATGGAAGTGGAAGCTGTAAACTGAGAACAAATCCCACCATGATTGATCAGCTTCTCCTTATAATTATCAGACATTTTTCTGGTCGCCATTGTTGCTGCACTGCTGATGTCACAAAAACTGACATTGCAGCCCCCATGATATTTGTAGATACTGCATCTTGTAAATGCAGCACAAATTCTAGAGGATGTGCATGACCAAGTCTTCAAATGTACCCAGGATATGCATGATAGCCATTTTGCATATGCATATGCATATGCATATGCATATGCGTAGTCAGCATCAACTATAAACCTGGCTTAACATGCAAGCATAACAATCTACACAATTAAATCAATACAAAAGTTTCTGTGCTGTTACAAGGTCAGAAGCATGAATTGCTGGTGGAATATGAGACAGGGATGTGTGAGGGACGGGCTGCACAGGACAGCCACAATGAGACACGGCAGCTCTGGAAATGGATGTTATCACAGCTTCCTGGTGAATAATGCAGCTCTGCTAATTGGCTGGATTAATAATTGATGGGTGTGTGTTTGGAGAGGCAGTGGTTGAAGCAACAGTGGATAAAGAACACAGAATCTTCTTGCTGGGAAGAAGTTGAATGTTGTATCTTGTACATCTGTTAGTCTGATGGTTGGTTCTAAATTGCCAGCTTCCCTCTCCTATAGATGACATGGATATAACAGAGAGGAGGATGTTTTTTGTGTGAGACAAAGATGTCAGGATAAACAACTGCCCTGATGACATAATGATATAATGAGCACTGGCCCACCACATGTCTTGATGGTTAAAATGACTTGGATTCATGTCAAGTCCCACAGCCTCCACACTGTTGTTACACCCTTAGTCCAAACTGACCTTAGCTGACCCAGAACGAGCCAGCTGGATAAATAAAAATGACTACAAAATGTATCAATTAAACATAATATACATGGTCAATTTACACAAATGCTTGACATTGGTGCACAAGTATGGCTATCCTGCTCAAACTCTATGACAAAGAACTAATGTTGCACTTGTTCAGGACAAGACTGAACATGGGCTGACAAGAAGAAATGGGTGTGCCAAAAGAATGAGACACAGGAGGGTAAGAAAATAGATTTTACTGTAAACTTGATTTATCTGCTGTTCTCAAGGTGTCCAGTTTCCAGAGGATGCATAAAACGATGCATAAAACAAACCCATAAAAAAGCCTCGTCTTCCTGTCTCTTCAGGCCAACACCTCCAGACCACTGTTGTACCCTTCCACATAACAATAGGATCAATATCTAAGGGTGTGTTCAAAGGATTTCTGACAATCCAAAAGCATTTGTTTGCAGGATACAAATGTACAGAATTCAGTAAGTGCTACAGACAAAAGAACAGCAAAACAATGACCTGATTCTACCAATGAACCCAGTAAAGACTGCTGCATTTGTTTGCATTGCATTGTATGGTTACAATTTCAGAGGCGAGCATACTCACTCCTTTGCAAAAAAAATACTGTCCTGAATTTTGAATCACAAATGTACCCTTTATGGTTTAGCTTGTTCTCTGCTCTTTCATTAACATGCAAATCCTCATCTTTACAAGAAAGGATAATTCCTTTTGTGCAAAGACAGAGCCCCAAGTATGTTCCTTCCTACTTCTATCAACTGGACATGCTCCTTTGACAGCAGTCTCCTTCCTGTCTAATGTACAGTCAGAGCTAGTTACAGTAGCAATTACTGGTGTTCAGGTTAAGATTAATTGAATTACTGGGTGGCTTCCCTGCACTCCACTGTGGGCATATCAATCACGGCCTGAGCTACACACACCCTTTATCACCCTCTTCTATCTTTATGTAAAAAGACGCAGGCTGTGCTGTTGCACTCCATCTATCAATAAATGGGTACAGGGTGGCAGACTCATTTTCTAACACATTCTTCTCTTTAATCATGCAGCCTGGCACTTGGGGGAGTTAGCAAAAGCTGTATGCCATCTTTCCTCCAAATGAATGAAAAGAGAAGAGAAAATAAAAAATAGAGCAGCTGGAATTGTACCGCCTCTTGTTTGTCTTTATGAAAGAGAAATAGAAGGTACAGCTGCACTTTGTAACAGTCCACAAAATGTTTGTGTATTATGCATTTGTTAAAAATATCAGCTTATAGAATGCTGTGAATGGCGCTTCTGTGCTTCATTGCTTCAAGCTTGAAGTACAATAGGTTTTATATAAAGAATTTGTTTGAACAGCTGGATTTGTACTTGGGGAAAGCAGGTACTTTTGCAAAACCACCTACAGTATGTAATGGATCTGCTGTGCTTCTGTTTGAATAAAAAAGCTTTCAAGCCAGATTAAATGCCACTCTGTCATTCTCTCTCTCTCTCCATTCACCATCTCCATTATTAGCCATTTCGAAAATTGTGCAGGATTATATATTGGCCATGGTCTATAGTACTGCCAAAGCCTAAGCCCTCAGCATGTTTTATTTCATTCTCAACTATGCCACTATTTGTTCACCATCTTGCAAGAATAGACAGAATAGATTGGACGTAAAGAAAGATGTGTAAGCGCTGAAAACTAAAAAATAGCATCTGAATGTAGTAATGTGTTGGCCTTTCTGTCAGTCATGCCAGAACAAAGCCAATCCTACATTTCAGACACACTCTGAAACCACACACACTTTTGCCTCAAGCTTTTCTACAGTATAATTCTTTGTTTTTGTCATGGAGACAGAGGTTGAGCAGTTAAATAGAGGATGTGCCAGAGGTCTGCCCATGTTCTCTGCTAGATCTGGCCCATATCTGCTAGGCAGATTCTGCCAAGGCAACTGGCACTAGCCATGCCCTGGTGGAGGAAGAGAAAAAAGGGATGTTTGGTGCCATCCTATCACCACACAGGCAGCTACAGATAACACGTATGGAAAGTGTGTCAGAGCTCTTGCCTTTGAGCACAGAGGCAGAAGACACCAATGGGAAACAATTCCATGTTTGGCCTGTAAACCTCAAAGGATCCCTGAAAAAAGCAAAAGTCCTTCCTGCTGATCAAATGGAAGCAAACTGTTGGAAAAAATTACCTCCAACTTCCTTCAGTAGTAAATACTTGTTCAACATTTTTAATTTTACTGCCTCTAAATACAGGAGAGAAATGTATGCAGGAAAAAAGAATACGTGGCCAACTATTTTAAAGAAAATACTAGAGTGAAACGGAAAATAGAGGACCCAAGAGGGGAGAGCTTCCTACTTTTTATTGGTTCCCAAGCTTTTCAAAGCTCTGGTTCTCCCTCTCATTCTACCTCTCAGTGTCTTTTTCTCTCTGGTGAAAAATATGGAGGGCTCCCTGTCCTGTGATAAAGCTGTTGCCTCTGAGATGGGAAAGAGAGATCCATCACACTGAAGCGTTGGTTTACTCTACCAATCCGTACCACGGAGAGCTGTACGTGCTCCATCCATGCATCATTTACCATGCCTTTCTGTGCCCAAATAACATGGTTTTGGCTGCATGGTTCTAAAATCCTAAAGCCTTCTGGCAAACCCTCTGAAAGATATGCATGACTTTTGGAGGTTGTTTTGTGGTTTGTTTAGGCCACTTCTGAAATGTGTAGTCTAAATCCCCCTGGTGCACATGATTGTCCAGTACCAAATGATAGGGTTACAGTTTCTTTTTGTTTGTGGAGGGATAACACTTAACTTCCATCAGCCTTGGACTGCTAAGAGAAAAAAAGAAAACTGAAATGCAGAGCAAAGAAAATATAGTATGAAGAGAAATGGCAAACAGGAGTTTCTTTTTTTTCATTTTAGTCATATTGTTGGGATACTGCTATGATATTAGAAAACACTACCTGGCAAGTTTCTAGAGTTTAAGAAAAATAAACATGACTGACACTCATGGCCATTGCTTGAAAACCACTTAATCAGTGAAGGTCTTCAGAGGTATACTGTCTCAAAATAGAACACTGCGTAAAAGTCTTTAAGGTGATGTCTTGAAAAGGTCAAACATCTAAAGTTCATTCTTCAATCTTTATCAAACAATTCCAGGACATCTTAGCTCAATGTATTTTTGTACAGTTAATGATACCCACAATAAACAAGTGATCTTGAGTGCTTCTTTTGAAATATGAATCCCTGAATAAATGCTTCATAATGTATAGGCTAATACCTCATAAAAAGTTCAACAGCTGCTCGGTCAAAGGGGGCCTGAGATACGACAGGGTCAAACAGGTTGCTGCCTAGTGTACACAGAAACCCAAAAGTGAACAAACAACGGAATCCTAGAAACAAGTGTAACCCAACCCCAATGTTACCGTACCATCTGTTGGCATTGTGAACTCTGAGGGTGGCACATTCTGTGGTGACCCTTAGTGCCCTGACTGTGATCAATCACACTGACTTTCATGTTTAGCAAAGCCGCTGGAGTTCTCTTGGGTCTAATCTATTTGTATGAAAGCAACCAATGAGCTTCCTTCATGTTGCCAGGTTTCAGAAAGACAAAACAGCCTTTATTTTAAGTGTGTCAGGTGAAAATATCAGGTGTGAGTGTCTGGTGGGGATCCAGGTGGTGTCCGCAGAACACCCTGCATCTGCTGCCTGTCCTCACCCACCCATTGGGGGGCAGATTCCCTGGATGCCAGAGGGCAGCTGCTGACAGGCAAGACTTTGGATAGTCCCCTTGCTTCTGTCTACCTCCCCAGTATGGGGCCTCCTAGGGGTCAGCTGCTGAGGGCATGCAAAGATGTTGGTGGGGGTGGCGGAGGTCAAGGAGTTGGTTGGGGGGAGGGGCTACAGGCGTCGGCTGCATGCCTTCAGCAGGAGGTGAAGTAGCTCCTTCTGTCCCTGTTTTACAATTATACCCCATGATAATCACTTTCACAATCCAAAAGCAGCTCACAGCTCATGCTCTGAGGTCTCTGGTGATCACATTACATCACCCGTATGACCCTTCCACCTCTGCCAGTCCTTTCCATGCCACCTGCCTTCTACAAAACCCTGACTTCAGCACACCTAGTTGTGGTATTGAAATATGGAGCCAATCCATGCCTAATTCAGTTTAAGGTCTCATAAAATGCTTTTTCCACATTGTTACCTGAGATCTCTGGGTGTATTGCTCCACTATCTTTATATGCCAATTATAGTAACTATACAGACATTTATAACTCCTGTGAAGTGTCAACAACTTGTACACAAGTGCCTATAGAACAATTCCATTCAAGAAATAGAATGTAATTAGATTTCATGGTAACCTACAGGTCTGTCCTCAAATTTTAAATATTTTAATTTCCAGTTTCTTGAGGATGTCTAACTGTATTAGAAAATTACCAACTCATTGCCATTTCACAAGACCGTTAAGAGTGTTTCATTGCTGCTTAGTAGTTTCCAATGCAGCATCAAACAGAATAAATTAAACAAGGGACTAATTAGGGGGAATGTGTTAAATCTACATTAAAAACTCTCTGTTGTGCTTTAGAGAAGTACTCAAACAAATGGTTCCTTTCAAAGCAGCTTTAAAGAGACCATGGAGATACATTTCAACACACATATGCACACAGGAAAACTTTTCCGGATGTTCTTCATGTTTCTGGCTGACATCATTATATTTGATACACAGGAAAATAAGGCACATTAAATTTGGCATTTAAGTGGTGTAAAAGATAAGTAGGTGGTGACAAATGATCTGTATTTAACTACTTACGGGAATTTCAATTTTTAGATCTGATCAAAAATGAGAAATTTCCAATCGTATGTCTGCATAATGGACTTTGGAAATTAATAACTCCAAACTTCTCAGTACAAATTGTTCATAATGTGTGTGTTTGTATTCCTGGAAGTGCTGAATCTAACCATGAAAGATGTATTAACTATTAACGTAAATTTAAATTTTTAGGGCTGATCAAAAATGAGAAATTTGCCAATCGCATGTCTGCGCAAGGGACNAAATTTAAATTTTTAGGGCTGATCAAAAATGAGAAATTTGCCAATCGCATGTCTGCGCAAGGGACTTCAAAAATTAATTACTCCAAAATGCTACAGTAACAATTGTTCATAATGTGTGTGTTTATCCTGAAAGTGCTGAATCTAACCATGAACAATTTATTAAAAGTGTGAGGAACATGTTATTCCTGTATTCCTGGCCGGGTTACATCCAAGGGCAGCAACGAGTGTCAAAAGTACACTGGAGGTGTTTACAGTTTGTATTCTCACATAAATATGGACACATACTAGACAACACACATACACACAGGGGTCGCTGTTAGATGTTCCAGCTGGTGTGTGTTTTCTTCATGGCAGGCTGGTGCAGGCACACATGGAGGCATATGGTTCTTGAGGTTTTACATTTGGTAATGTGAACTTCATGTTTTCTATGCAGAAAACAGTTTTTGACCAATTTCCATGATTTGTTATAAAAGTTGAGGCTGAATTAGAAAAATTACAGTTAAGTAATGATTTGCATTCACCATTTTACAAGTAATTGCTCATTCTGTCACAGTTCTGCATGTGTGGTCTCCTACTCACCTGCCATTTCTGCCTGCCTGGTCCTTAGCTTCTCACCTGCCATTTCTGCCTGCCTGGTCTTCAGCTCCTCACCTCAGTTCATTAGCCTGATTCACTTCAGGTGTGGACGCTGTCATTAATTTGCACCAATTAAGCATGGATTTAAACCCCAGTCCCTCACTCACAGATTGCCAGATTGTTCTCTGCCATCTTTGATGCAAGACATTCCAGCGTTTTTCTGTGGATTGACCTTCTGTTACCGAACCTGCCTGCCTTGGACTATTCTGCTCGTCGCCCCCCAAGTAATCACCTCTGCCTTCTGTCTTCGACTCTGATTCCAGTCTCTGCGTTTGGACTCCTTGTCTGACTGTATCTGTGTGGGCTCTTTGTCCTGCCAGTTTTTCTGCCTGCTTCTGTGTTGGACTGAGAATCCTATTAAAGAACTTAACTTGTCAGAGTTGTACTGTGTGCTGCATTTGGGTCCAAACCCCACCCGTCACACATTCCTTAAATAAACAAAGGAGGTTTCAGTATTTTCTTCACTATTAATGTCTAGCCTTTCTCATTTACAGTTACAGTAATGTCATGCTTTCCACTGGTCCTCCACACCCCTCCAGAGTCAGAATGACGTGAAACATCAGGCAGCAACAAACAAGACCAGAGTTAAAATTACGCCACCCACAGGAAACATAGCCAAGATATGAACAACTTGGAGGCCATTCTCATCGTAAATGCTGGGAATTCAACAGCTTTTAACCACCAGCACTTGACAAATATAACTTTATTATTTTCTTTGAACTTTGAGTGGTTTTTTTTTTTTTTTTTTAGAAAAATGGAGGTGTCTGTGTCAACAAACCCAGCTGGCTGGAATAAGGTAGGAAAGAATGGTAATCACTGAAGAAAAAAGAAACTGGCATTCATGGAATTCAAACACAGGCTGGGCGCATACAGTAATATTATTACACATTAACAAATGGCTCTTGCTTCATGTCTGAATTACTGCAAAGAAATCTCTGACTGGTTCTACATATGAAGAAGTCTTGCCAAAGGCCACAGCACAAAAACGCAGAACACTCCTGCTTTCGACTACTAGTCCCCACTGGATCATTGCTTTTATTGCCGTTACAGAACTTCCTTTCAAATGAAGCCAGCTTCATGAACAGGGAACCCCCTAATTTAATATAATTTTACCCATTTCTAGGTAAGCATGGTCTTTTCATTTGCTTGCTTATGGTTTCAAGTGTTTCACACTTAAACAAAACACTGAAAGAGAAACTGCTGCAAGTGGATACATTTGTGCAAACTACTTCCCGATAAGCACGGCCTAAATCAAACTTACCTTTGATCAAATCTACACAAAGGATTTGCTGTCACATAAGCTGCCTGCACCTGTTTATCTCCTGGGTAATTATTTGTTTTTCAAAGTCCTGTTCTGTGTTAGGCCTGGAAGGCTAACATAAGAAGGCTGGCTGCATGTGTGTGCCTGTGTATCTAAGTAAATGTGGGTGGCACAATGCCACAGTGTTTAATAGGTCACGCATGTTTTTATGAAGGATAATTAAACCATTAAGGGATCTGATGTGACCTAATCCAGCCGGTTTTCTGACATCAAATGGGTACTGCACCCTGGTCTAGACAGGTGAAAGCTGGACTCGTGGTAACCCAAGTAGACCACAAACATAATACTGACTACTCTGCAGCATGGACCTCTGACTTACTTCACAGTGCTGATGCTTGACCTCCTTGTTCACTCTGAGTGTCCATTTCCACAACAAAAGCCTAACAGGTTGTGTGCGATTATACGGATACACCACAGAGAAATGTGTAGTGAAATGTAACACCGACTGACTGGCCAATTGGCCCTGGTGTTGGTTTCCTGTTTAACAAAAGGCCTGAAATTACCAAGAATACATGACATGCCACAAGTTCATGTAAAGCGAGAATGACATCTTATTTAGAACAGGAAAATGGAGTGCATACCACAAGCTAACCTTAAACATGTTCACTGAAGACATGTTAGGTAAGTTTGATATGTTATGGCCGTTTCACGACATTCCTGTGGTAAAGTCTGTTTTATGTTTGACGCCTTTAATTGTTTTACATTGATCTGATTAGCGCCTAATGTTTACAGCAGTTGTAGTTGAACATTACACACAACCCTCTCCGCTTCTAGATAGATCTGTAGATCACCAGATTTCCTTGTTGTTGGTTCAGCAGAAGTGTGGATCATGTTCACGCCACAAATGAACCATTCCATAGTGCGATTGCTTTGGTCCAGTCCTAATTTCAATTGTTGTGTTCACATGTACCCAAACAAACCAAACTTAAGGGGGAAATGCTCTAGGGTTCAGTACAAATGCTCAAAATTAATTACATGTTAAAACACCTTAAAATATGTGTGTTGCTTGAAATGCATTAGCAATGCCTAGTTAATTACATTTCCCATGCTGGATGTGCCAGCTTTCTGAGATCCAAAAAAAATGTGGATGTATGAGACAAACTCCTATTCTAATTCACTGGTGTGCAATAGACTTTTAGGCAGTTGATGAAATTTCCCATAACAAGCCTGACAAATATAAAGCTGGACAGGCTGGAGATGTTGCCATGTCACATTAAGAGCTTAGAGGTGTTAAAATATGTTCCACACATTCCCACAGGGACAGACCCAAGTGATTCAGGCTGGGGACACATAGCCTTTACAATAGACAAAGAGGTTGAGTCTCAAGATGGAAGCCTCTATGTTTTAAGTATTCACAGTTGCTAATGAAAAGATTCACAATTCAAGCAAAATAAACATGGTGATTAGTCACAGAAAGTCTGCCATTGATGCATATAAAATATTTTAAGGAAAGTAATATTAGTTGAGTGTTCAAGTTGAGTGTACATGTAGAATAGTATTATAGAGTTGCTTGTTAATTTTTTAATTTGTTGTTTTTTTCATTCATGGGAAGGGGGTTGCTCTGTTGTTGAAACAGTGGTTTTCAATCAGTTATGTTAGATGAGTTTTGAAAATCCTCACAGCCTTGCCACTTTAAAGGACCACACTTGGGGTTTTGCATATTTGAGCACAATATAATTTGCATACACGTTATTTACTTACAACCATTTCCCAAAACATGCTACTGAAGCAGTAATTACTAAAAATGTTTGTCCTACCTTCCACTGCCATTGTTTTCAGTGCATTTCAGTACACTGTTAAAATCAATTTATAGAGACTTGAAACATGCTTGATGTAAGTTATCCATCACAGCAAACACAACATCTGTTATACTTTTTGTTGAGGTAACTTTATTTAATTGGTCCAACACAGAACTGCACTGAAGAAAATTTATGTCTCCAGAAGGGAATATAGTCTTAGTCATATAGTCATATAGTATATTATATAGTCATGTTGGCATTTGGCAAAATAACAGGAAAACTAAAATACAGTTTTATGTTTTGGAAATTGGTTGTCAGTAACATNTTGGCAAAATAACAGGAAAACTAAAATACAGTTTTATGTTTTGGAAATTGGTTGTCAGTAACATAACACTGCATGCAGGTAGTATTTGTTGGGTTTAAATATGCAAAATCACTGGTATTGTCCTTTAAGACAGGAGTACAGATGGTACATAAAAAGAGGAGAAAGTGTGGCTGGCACCCAGACTGTGATAATTTTCACTGAATGGAACAGTTTACTTTAGCGATGCAATCAGACTTAATTCTAGGTTTCAGAAGCATTCTTAAAGTGTGCAAAACACCTCAATACTCTTAAGTCAACAAGTTTAAATGAATGTGACTCAATCAAAAAGCTTCCACGCACAAAAAGGTCATCAACATGAACCCTCTCAGACATTGTCAGAGAGATCTGACAAGAGTCCTCAACCATGCACTCCTGCAGAGTGAGCCATGCTGTTGTAACAGTTATTTATTCCTCTTTTCAATTCAAGGGTCCTTCTGTTTTAAAATGGACAGTGTTAAGGGGAATTGGTACTAAGGTCTGTCCTTGGAGGCATGGTCCAAATTCCAGAGAATCTTGGCAACTCCTCGGGATGGATGGGACCCTCATGGATATAAAATCCCACAATGGCTGAATAGGTAAACAGAAGGGTGTGAAAGAGTGATGGCGAAAAGAGAATGTTCACTCTCGGAGAGGCACAAAGAGGGAGGTGCGTGAGTGGGAGATGGAAGAGAGCCAGATTGTTTGGAGGTGGGTGAGACGGGCTGAAGGGAGTTGTCATTGGGAGAGAGTAAAAAGTTTTGTGTCTCCAGGCTTTTAAAGGGAGTTGTGTGTAGTGTTAACTCAATCAAAAGGTGAATTAGACCTCCTGAGACACTCAGGTAACCTTTCATTACGGTCCTAATCCTTCTTAATAACATAGACGCAATGTCGGCAATGCCCCATTAGACAGAGAAGCACTGAGAGGGAGAGCCATTATTCCCCACAGGCCTGTGGAAATGTGCACACACAACACTCACTCACACACTCGTGGTGACAGATGAAATCAATCACAAATCTGACTTGAGCAAGGAGAATGAAGCTCTTCTTTAGCAGAGGAAGACATGGAGGTAAATGTATGTTTATGTAGGATCAAAGAATTTCTGGAGTTTAATTTTCATCTGACACTACTGACCCTGATTCTCAGAAAGTAAATTCATATTGCCAAAACTTCTTTGCTGTGAATTTGTATTTTTTTTTAATCTTACATATTTATAAGAACCCAACAACATTAATTTTAAAGATTAATAAAAAGGAATCAAATTTGTTATTTTTGTATATTTTAATGTTATTTTATAGATTAGTTACTCTTGAATTTAATCTAGGTAACTAAAAATATTGCAAACTGACAGGGTTTAATGTTTATTGGTTAGTTCAACACTTTTTTTTCCTGTAGCCATTAACTTTTACTTTATCAAAAACCATATTTAATATTTAGATATAAACACTAAAACTTATGTGAAGTGTTATACTGGAGCCTATTCTTTGGAAATAATAATGGGAATTAAATTAATTAATGTGTAAGCTAACAAGAAGTTTATTTAAGGTGACATTTCAAATTAATGAATGTGAAAATATACACAGTGCAATAAATCTTGACCTAAAAGATAAATGGGAAACTTTGAGTAATTAAGCTGAAAAAAAATGTATCTGAAACTTTGCTGTCGCTTGCTGCTGGATCTCGTAATCCTATAGTATTCTATATGAGAGTAATGAAAGTGAAATTAACACATTTAACAAAAATTTCTTTTCAAGTTTTATTAGATTGAAACTTTAAAAAATTTTTAAAAGTGTGATTTAAGTTCTCTGTTTGTCTTATTTAGCCTGAACAACCTGTAAACCTTAATCTCACTTTGGCATCGACCAAATCAGTTTCAAAGTAAACTAGGCAACTTAAAGCGTTATAACAAAATGAGCAAGCTGATAACATCTGCTGAAAGCTAAACTAATGTAGCGTAAAAACCAACAGACTATCCAAACCAATTATTCAACTATCAGACACAATTATTTCTATAAAGGTTCACATGTTAAATAAAGATTTCTAGACTATACAATAAATAAAACGTTGGGTGAACACAATCCATCATGGAAATATTTATAATCTGTCAAGCCTTGATTAATTTTCCTAGAAACTGCCTAACATATCAGTTTGATACAAGTTGGTGTGAATATTAATTTTACGTTATAAATAATTAATTGATTAAATATTCACCTGTACCAATCCAGGCCGTTCTCATAGTTGCGATCGAAGAAGTGCGGCTCCGCTCCTACGGCTCTGATGTCGGGATGAACCCGGAGAAACTCCAGCAGAGCCCGGGTCCCTCCTTTCTTCACCCCGATGATGAGAGCTTGGGGAAACTTCTTTCTTCCCTCCCCAAGCGGGCTGAGTTTACCTGCAAACCTCGGTGACGCTTTCCTCTGAGGGAGTAAATCCGGAGGAGGCAGGATGAGAGAATCCTCATGGTCCAACTCCGAGGCTCCGTCCACAACCTGCGCAGGTTGTGCAGGTTGTTCATCCACGACCATGGCGCTCCATTTGTGCACGAGCCTTTTAGTCCTGAGCGACCTCAAAGCAGGCAGGTCGCCGTCGAAGAGCCCCATAACTCGGCTGGAGGTTTTGTGGACCGGTGAGGGCACCGTGGTGCTGCAGCGGTCAGGGAGGCTGTGCAGGAGGAAGAGAGAGGTGAGGAGGGAGCACAACATGACCGCCACTTTCCTAAAGATACCTCGGGATGGAGGGTCCAGTTTACAAATGCGGTTAAAACCCATATCGGTCCCCGGGCGGTCGGTTCAGAAGCCAGAGCCATGCTAAGCGCACATTGTTGGGTCTTCTTTCCATGAAGAAATCGAAATGGACTTTTCACCACGGTGCGCTGTGGATAACACCTCACAAGCATCTGGCTCCTCCAAAACGCCAAACAAGACACCTTAAAGGTGCGCAAGAGTTAAATCCCCTGAGGAAAAAATATATTTAATAAAATATTTATCCGTGTACAATGAATTTGTGCACTCATGTAAAAGTCACGTCTGTCCAAAATTAACGCTCGGGAGGGAGCCCTAATGAACCAGACACACGTGCATAGAGTTGCAAACTTGTCAGATTGGTTGACAGGCATGCCATTGGCCAATGAGAAGAAGAGAGAAGGAGACAGATGAGATATGAGCCAATCAGATTCCGAGTAGGCAGGGCTGCAGATACATCCCCAGTCTCAGCAAAATAAGGGGGAATCTTGGTTATTACATGCGTACTGTGAACACACACACATACAGAGAGAGAGAGAGAGAGAGAGAGAGAGATCAAAACACACATTTACAATTTATTTATTATTTATTGCATATCTATATTGACAGAAATATGCAAAAACATGATAAAACACCTAAACACATACAGAAAGAGGTAAAGGTAAACAGTCTAACACACATACTTGTACTCATATTTGTGTACTAACACACACACACACACACACACACACACACTAATATGCACACTAACAAACCTTGAAACCAAAGGCACACTTAGGCCTACATGCAAACAAGAAGTCACAGTCAAACGGCTGTAATTTTAGTAATGAGATGTATCATCACCAAAGCTTTCCGTTCTACCAACATGTTTTGATAGTCAAAATTATTCCTCAGATGTTCAAAACACACCAGGGAGCATTTCTCCACTGCAGAGAGCTCTTCCTTGCAACAGCCACAAATGTAAACTGCCGCTTAAGCTGGGCCACCAAGGAAGATGGCCTCCTCTGTGAACTTTCTCAGTCTCCTTTTTATGATACGTAGAAGAACAAAAAAGTAAAATAATGATCACTGTGCACATTATTTCTTTACAAGTGAACAAGAACGGAACCAAATGTTTCACATCTGTTCTTGCCTTTTGGATATTAGCATGAGAATGTGCAGGCAGTGCTTCAATGCTGCACAGCTCACTGCCTGAGAAAGAGGATGGAGACCTCAGCTCTTTTGGTTGTTTTGCCTGTGCCAGATGTCCCTCTGTGTTGTGGAGACAATACAGGGGGTGTCCAGAATTTAACAAATCACATCCCTTGTCATCTCCCTAACACAGGGGAGAGGCTTTGGACCCCCTGCCTATCCATCCATGACACTCAGCATTCCCTCACAGAGGTCAAATGGCTTCACATCGTCTCATCACAGACACATCCTGACAAAATGATGCCCATCTGAAAAAAAAAAAATCANTTTTTTTTTTTTTTTTTTTTAGATTTTTAGGAATTTTATGAAGTTTTGATGTCTGATGTACTCTCTGGTGTTTGAGCAGTATTTAGGGACTTTATGATCGCAATTGGGAATGTGCCTTGTGTACTGTATCCATTTTTAGGAAAGTTTATGCAGCGACACATACTTTCTTAAAAAAACAAAACAAAAAAAAAACAAAAAACACAGCATTTAGTGTGTAATTACACACCCAGACGTTGGTGCTTTTACAAAAATGTGCAAGCAGTCTAGAAGGCATGTAAAAACGAAATACAGCTTTCATCTTCACCGTTTATCCAAATTACTGCACTATGGTAACATTGACGTAGCCTTTTTGGAATCTTGGATGCAGAGTTGGGGTTTTAAGTTTAAAGTGAGTACAAACACAAACTGTTTATTATCCCTTGAATATAGTCTTACGTTCTACTTTGCATATTGAATAGAATCTCAGGGCATTATATGGGAAAGCAAGCATGGGCCAGACAAGTCAAACAAGCCAAACAAGAAACGAATGAATGACTGTTGTTTCACAGAAATGTATAAAACATTCCAAAAATTGAGCATTAGCTCTCTCAAATGCACTATCAACAGTGAGAATATGGTCATAGGGAAACTCTTTCCATTGCTTAGCTGGCCGAGTAGTCAGACTCAGTGTCTCAGCCATGCACATAATCTCTAGACAGGTTTATGAACTGAGGTTTGGGAGCTGTCAGTTTGGAGGAGACATCTTTACTGCCAATATTATGGCTTTACGTTTCCCGACCTGAAATCCGTGGTGATAAAATCCTGATTTTTTTTTTTCTTTAGCTTTGGACAGCAAGCCTCTCTTGATGACATATAGATTTCATAAGTCGCTGTAGAATTTATGCAGGATATTGAAATATGTCAAAATGTACAATGCCTCACAGGACAAACGTGGTTAGAAACAGATGCAGCTATTAAAAAAGATTTACATGTGGAAATGGTATGGATGTAATTTATGAGACGTTCCATGCCTGACCTATGATGAACAACACAAATTTCCACACAGCTCCTTTGCTCCAGAAGTTCATCTCCTAAAACCATTTCATTCTGAGGAGAATTGAAATGGCAAGAGCTCAATTAGGAATAAGAATTTAAAGGAACCAAAAATATACAGCGCCTACCACCCAGATGACTATAATATTCAACTAATATATATCCAGTAATGGGTTTTTGAAAAATGTCTGCATAAAATTGTGCACAATGCAGCAACAGCTATGAAGAAGTGATGAAATCCTTCTTTCACTTACACACATTTATGACATTACAGTATATCATTCAAACCTTTAAAACATGTTCATATGTATACAAGCAGCTTTACATGGGTGTATTTAGCAGGAAACGGTCAATGCTTTACTCAAACTGGGTGTTTTTAACTCCAAGAGGAAATGTACTTTGTTCTATATACACAGCTGTTGGCTATTCATCGAGGCTGGGTACTTCATCGATGTGCGTGAGCTAAGCATGAAGAGTTTCTACTGAGCATGGAAACTCAAATAAATCACGCTATTAATCAGATTAATGCTAATCTGAAGTGGGTTGTTTCTATAAATAATCTCAAAATGTCAACAACCAATTTGAATAAAACACACAAGCCATTCCATTCTATTCATCATTGCTTTATCTTCAAAATAAAATGAACTGATGTTTGTCATAAGCAGAGGAGGAGGATATGGGGGTTTAATCAAGGATTTTCAATCTTTTTAAATGGGAGGATGTTATTATTGAATTTATTTAAACCCATACACATATATCAAAATCTGTGAAGTTGATTATACACGTGACTTTCGTTCCAGTTAGTTAGCAGCCTTCATTATCAAAATAAACATTTTCAGGGAAAACCGCTTACCCTGGAACTCAGTTTAAGACACCCTACAATTTGTTATGATGATATTAGTTGTGCTTCAAAACAAAGCATGATTACATATGGATGGTTTCTGATGGTAGCAAATAAATCCATGAAGACTAAGCAATCAATGTATTTAAATTGTGTCTTAAGCAGCTTGTGTGTGTGTGGTTGTTACATTTTGTGTCACATTCCTTCCTCCAAGAGGCAGCAGGATGCAGCAAGACAGAAGGTTGGTGAGGGACAGGGCCATAGTGTAAGATGGTTGTGGCTGTATTTCCGTCTCTATAACCTCTCTATAACCTGGGTTACTTCCCGTAAGCAGGTTTAAAGACAGTCTGGTGTAGGTACAAGGTTAATGATGCATATGGCTGGCCACGTTGCATCACTAAACAGGAGAACAATTGTCCAAACTAATCTCCAAATGCACTTGGCATAAGAAAAATAATGTCATGGTGACTCAGTTTATTGTCTAGGCAAAGTGTGAAACATAACCTTGATAGAGATTATTCCAGGGAACAATCTTTATCGTTTTATCATGAAAGAAATATTTAACACTTAGTTTTACTGAATATTTTCTCATTAAAGACAACAATAAAATACCTTTCTGACCCTTTGCTGCTGCATGAAGAGATAATTGGATCATTACAGAGAAAGACACAAAGTCCTGAAACAAAAGCATGGCAACCTTTTGACCTCACTCTTTGCCTGGGATGATGCCAAAACATATAGATAGGGTTGGGAGATATTGAACTGATATTGGCATCCAAATGACCAGCAGATGATGTATCACATGTGAACCCATTAGAGACCCATCAGACTGCATCATGCTGTGTTCATTAAAAAGCAATATGTGGAAGTCTCCTCCACCATGTCCTGCAGATAAGTATCTGTTCATACATCCAAATAAGACAGCCAGGCTGTGGGTTTCTTTAGCTACCGGGGCAGGCTAATCACAAAGTGTAGCTTCTCCAACTGTGAGTTTAAATTAACCATGTTGCTAACTGAGCCTGAAATTGTGTGGAATTTAATGCTAGGGCCTGCAATCTGGCCAGGATATCTTCATGCTGTTACAATGTAATGATGGAACCCAAGTAGGATCAATTAAGGCAATCATTTGTTGAATCAGGTGTTTTTCTGCCTGGCTGAAATAATGGAATGACGTTTCTGTGGTCCCTGTGTTCAGCTGAATAACCTTCGCCTGATGTTTAACACACAATACAGCAACAGTCTTTATTTTGGCAAACGACCATGTTTCATGTCAAATAAGTGACACAATGCAGTATCATGGACCATATGGGAATTCTATTATGTGTAGTGCTGGATACGTGCTGTTGTGGTTTTAAGACATGTTGCTCAATCACAACTGGGACTTTAATTACTTATTTGATGAAATCATAATGATCAAACCTATTTACAACTTTTTAACAAGCTGTATGCATCACATACCTGCAATATCATGAGGTACCTGCTTTTGTTTCTGCTTTCCCATTTTATTTGAAAGTGATAACAATCCCAGGCATGACAATCAAACCTCTGTCTAAAACAGTCTGGCTCTGTGTGGTCTTCATCCCACATTAAGGTGCAAGTCAACCCCAGCCTCAGTATTGATGGACAAGTGAGAGTCGGAACCCAGTCCAAAACAAACAAGAGCCTCAGTTTGTGTGATTATTGTGCATAGTTAGAATAATTCTTAGTGAAAGCAAAGCCGAGGGTGACGGGGGTAGCTGCTGTCAGAGTTGGGAAACCTGACAGCGTGCAGCATGATGTATGGAGAGAGTCTGTTTTTGCAGACCTCCTTCCCAATCTTAGCCCACCCTCCTTCCTTTTAATGAACTCCCTAAAGGGTATATGAGCAGAGATGCAGTGATAGACAAGACTTTGGTGGTGGATGTAGCGGATATTGCTTTACCTCTTGAGAGGGCTCTATTGCTAATGACAAATGGGTGGTAGATAAGTCAGGATGAAGTGAGAAAGAGATTGATCTCCTTACATTTTAGCTGATAGACTTTCCTTCTTTTCCTGGTTCATCGATTAGGTGTGTTTGTGATGTTGACTCAAACCCGTCATGGCTGTTAGATTTAAGATGGTTTTTGTTCCCAGATGCATACTGGAAACTTGGAACCACCACTCTAAAAAAAAAAAAAAAAAAANAAAAAAAAAAAAAAAAAAAACACCTGAGTTTGGTCTTCACTGAGGTCATGAGAACTGAGATGACTGGCAGGGAGAGTGTGTCTGTGTGTGTTTGGGGTGATGTCTGAAGGGATTATGTTACATCTGGTGTCGATGTCCTGGTGGGCCACGAGGCAAAATATGTCCACACAAAGCAGTTTTAGCCTCGTGCCTACACTAAACTAGCATTTTCAGAGCTTTTCAAAACTGCTCTAAAACATGGATAAATCTAAAAACACTGCATTTTAGTTGCATTGCGTTTTACTGAGGACAGAGATAATTTACCTGATGACACAGTACAGGTGTTGCAAGGTAACTTTGTGACCAATAATGGCAGTTTTACTTGCTGAAACCAAAGAGCAGCAAGCAACAAAGTGGAGCCTTGAATCAAAAAATTTGAGCCCTAAAAGTTGTTTTTTACTATGGTTAATTATGCTTTGGCTGATAAACAACAGCAATGTTGTAGATGAACTAACTGCACTGACTTAATTAGTATTGCCTGCTCAAATAACTATAGGGAGGCAAGTATGTCAAAATAAAGAATAGAACATCAAACCTGCTGCTCTCATTTTAAATTATTTCACTAGGGCTGATGAGAAGGAAATGATGATGTGAGGTCATTTGTCTCTGTCAATTGGACAACAAACTGGCCATTTCTCACTGGTGATAAGATTGCTTCTTGTCATCTTTCATGTGTGTGTGGAGCAAATTTCTTCGCCCATATTCACAATATTTACACGAGAGAAGATCTGGCCTGGTCAAATGGAAAATATGTAATGAACACTATTTGTTAATGTCAGCGTCTTAAAATAATCTTAACCATGAGGTTTTTACTGACTTTTTTATTCCAGACACCCCACACATCTAATTAAATTTCTGCCTTCATTGACTAATTAATAAGTGCTGGAGCGTGAATGATACCTTGTTAGCTGCAGAACATAATCAAAAAGCAGTGACATGCTGTGTTTGCATGTATGTTGCTATGGCTGCCATGATTTCTTCTCTTTTTTTGCATAACCTCCTTGCCCTCATCTCTACAAAATGACTGTTTTTGGTTAGTTCTGAAAATTAAAATTGTTGTTTGTCATTACTGTTAAAGCATTGAACACATTTAAGGCCTTCATTTATGCTGGATATGAAAATTTCTCTGTAATTGCTCCCATTTAAACTACGGATTCACCTAAAAACAGGTTAGATAAAGCATTTAAAATGTGATGCCAACATGTTGCAACGAGCCTCAGGAAGCCAGTTGAAACAGCATTGTCATTTACATTCCTGAAGACCTGAGCTCATCTGACTCAGTTTTCAAAACTTATATAAGATGTTATGCATTTGGAGAGTGTGTGTTGTAATAGTCATAAACCTTTAGATGAAAAATACACTTTGAGCAATTAGAATTTTTGTTTAATCTGCTATTTTTTTTCTTTGTATAAACTAATTCGGTCCAGTGTTATTGAGGCTGTCTCTTTATTTTCTTAAAATCTGGAACACATTGAGATGCATCATCCATCTACATTTGCCAAAATTAAACCAGTCTTGAAATACATTACATTACATTAACATATCATATTTAAGGGAAATGTATAAGTGCTGCCAAATTCATGCTGCACTCCAGATTATGAAAGGTTGCTTGGGGTACCATAAAAACAATAAACAATAAAAGGAGTCAGTATATTTAAAAGAGGTTCTCTGTCTAAAATAAGCCAACATTCTGTTATGAATGTTTGATTATTACTCTAAATGCTCAGCATACAGACCAGTGGCCAACATCCACACTGAAAATGGATTAATTAATCAAAGCCATTTATTGATTCTACAACCGGAGCCCATGCCAGGATTTTAAAGCACTCTGGTCATGAGTTCAATCCCCCCTATTGTA